>PITA01019156.1:0-38342 GCA_004023965.1 Spilogale gracilis | reverse complement strand
AAAAAGCTTCTGTACAGCAAAGGAAACAGTTAACAAAACAAAGAGGCAACCCACAGAATGGGAGAAGATATTTGCAAATGACACTACAGACAAAGGGCTGGTATCCAAGATCTATAAAGAACTACTCAAACTCAACACCCAAAAAGAAGATGAACACATCAAAAAATGGGCAAGAGACATGAAGAGGCACTTCTCCATAGAAGATACACAAATGGCTAACAGATACATGAAAAAATATTCATCCTCATTAGCTATCAGGGAAATTCAAATCAAAACCATGCTAAGATACCACCTTACACCAGTCAGAATGGCCAAAATTAACAAGCCAGGAAACAACAAGTGTTGGAGAGGCTGCGGAGAAAGGGGAACCCTCTTACACTGTTGGTGGGAATGTAAGCTGGTGCAGCCGCTTTGGAAAACAGTGCGGAGATTCCTTAAAAAATTGAAAATAGAGCTACCCTATGACCCTGCAATTGCACTACTGGGCATTTACCCCAAAGACACAGATGTAGTGAAAAGAAGGGCCATATGTACCCCAATGTTCATACCAGCAATGGCCACAATCGCCAAACTGTGGAAAGAGCCAAGGTGCCCATCAACAGATGAATGGATAAAGAAGATGTGGTACATATATACAATGGAATACTATGCCTCCATCAGAAAGGATGAATATCCAACTTTTGTAGCAACATGGACTGGATTAGAAGAGATTATGCTGAGTGAAATAAGCCACGTAGTGAAACCCAAGTGAAATCACATGGTTTCACTTACTTGCGGTGCATAAGGGGTAATATAGAAGTCAGTAGGAGAAGGAAGTAGGGTAATTCAGGGAGAGAAACAAAACAAGAGAGACTTTGGACACAGAAACAAACTGAGGGACTTGGAGGGAGGGGGGTGGAGGGATGGGAGAGCCAGGTGGTGGGTACTGAGGGCATCTACTGCATGGAGCACTGGGTGTGGGGAATGGGCAATGAATCTTAGAATACTGAAAAAAATTTAAGTAATAAAAAAAGCCTAAAAAAATAAACATTTACCCTTCCCCATGGTGCATGGGTGGTTCCAAAAAAGAAAAAAAAAAAAGGAATTTCCCATATAGTGCATCATTTCACAAGGACAGATTCAATTATTGTCTTCTTTCCTTCCATCCATATTTCCTTCCTTCCATCCCCTCTCCCTCACTTCCTCTTCCTTTTCTTTTCTTTTCTATTATTTTTCTCTTTTCTTTTCTTTCCTTTTTCCCTTCCCTTCCCTTCCTTTCCTTTCTTTTTCTTTTCTTTCTTAAAAAAAACTAAGCCAAGGGTGGTTTCTGAACCAAGTCTCACAGCTTGAACTGCCTGCTCCCACTTTCCCTCACCCTCCAAACCCAGCCCATAAGAAAATCTCGTCAGCCTTATTTTCACAATACATCTCAAATCCAACTAGTTCTTCTTCTTCCCCACCGCAACTCTAATTCAAGGGATGGTTTATCCCGCTGCAGCACAACCACAACAGCCTCTAATTGGTATTTCTGGGTGCATTTGCAACTACAACCTCTAGTATCCACACAACAGCCAGAAAGATCTTTCTGAAGTGTGAATCAGATCATCCTTCTTTTCTGTTTATATATCCTCCATGGCTTCCCATGACTTTCAAGGATTTTGGTGATTTGGCCCTGCCTATGTTTCTGGCTTCATCTTCCTCAATTTTCCCCCTAGTGGACTATACTTTAGCCAAGTTGATCTTCTTTCTGTCCTTCAAACATGCCAAACTTTTTCCTGACTCAGGGCCTTTGCACCTATTGCTACTTTTTGTGTGTGTGGGAGGGGTCCTTCACCCCCAGTTTTCCATAGTTGTCTCTTTATGAATAGTGATGCTTCAACTCAAGTATTACTTGCTCAGAGAGGCCTTCCCTTCGCACCCTTAGCAAAGCAGCTCCTCCACCATCCTTCCATCATTTGTCCCATTTTATCTTCTCTGATTCTTGAAATGATTTTATTTTTTATTTTATGTGTTTATTTTATCACATCCTCTATATTAGTTACCAATTGCTGTATGATAAATTAACCAAAACATAGCAACTTAAAACAACAAAAATTTACTATCTCACACAGTTTTTATGAATTACAAACTTGGGAATGGCTTAGCTGGCTGTTTTGGCTCAGGGTCTCCCATGAGATTTCAGTTAAATGTCAGCCAGGACTGCAGTCATTGAAAGGTCTGACTGGAGCTGGAAAATCTCATTTCAAGAGGCTCATTTCAAGAAACCAGGTTTCTTTTGGTTATCAGGCAGAGGTCTCAATTCCTACTATTGACTTTTCTATAGGACTGCTGAAGTTCATACAATATGGGAGATGGAGTCTCCAAAAACAAGTGATCCAAGAAACCACAATATGTTTTATGACCTAGCTTTAGAGGTAACCCACAGTCATCCAGCAACATCCTATTGATTATATACATAATCAGTATTCAGTGAGAAGGGACTCTACAAGGGCATAAATACCAGGATGCTAAAAAGTCATTAGCAATCCCTCTTGAAGCCTGCTACATCATGGATATTACAGACTTTGCCCTGTTCAGCAATATCCTTTGTTACCAGGAAAGTTCCTGAAACTCAATGAATGTTTGATGAATAGTAGACTAAGTGGTTAGTGGCAGACTTGTGTCTCAGTTTTTGAGTTTGTTTTTGTGTACATGTATGTGTAAAATACCATAACTGGAAGTCAAGGAACTGGTTTCCTTTCTAGATTCAGCCCAACTTCCTCATATATAACCTTGGAAAAATCACTTAACCTCCATGGTCTTTATTTTATTTTTTAAAGATTTTATTTATTTATCTGACAGAGAGAAACACAGCTAGAGAGGGAACACAAGCAGAGGGAGTGAGAGGGGGAGAAGCAGGCTTCCCACCAAGCAGGAAGCCCGATGGGGGCTCGATCCCGGGACTCCAGGATCATGACCTGAGCCGAAGGCAGACACTTAAAGACTGAGCCACCGTGCCTCCATGGTCTTTAATAGTTTTATCTACAAAATAGAAAGAATACCTATCCTGATTTATCTGCATATTTGTTACAAACATTATGTAACAGAAACTTAATTAAACTGGGGTTATGAAACCAAGATCTAGATTCAAATCATGTGTTCTTTAATTATGTTACATTAGTCCTGACCCTCTATTACTTATTTGATAAAGCAAATACGTTAAATTACATTATCTATAATGCTATTCTACTCAGATTCTGCAGTTTTTATGGCTAAAGCAACAATTACATTATGTTAATCTGAAGGCATTTTAAAAAAACAGTATTGTGTGGTTAGCTACAGAACAGTATTTTGATTGACAAAAGAGTCAAAATACAAGTCAACTTGTCACTAAGGCAGTTGGAAGGTGTTTTGATTGAGGAAATGGGGAAGGCCAACAGGGGAATGCTACCCATTGTTAGGAAGGGGCCAGGGGACAGTTGGAGGTGGGATTGGCAATCACTACAATCCTGGCTTCAGTCAATTATGCAGCTGCTATCACTTCTCAAGCCCCATTCCAGCTAAAATTTGCCATTCTTCTTTGAGGTTTCTGATTTGAGGACCCAGAGAATTTAAGGAAGTGTGAGGTAAACTTTTTTCACCAAGGCCCAATAGAGCACCCTTGCTCCTTTCTAGAAGTGGAAGGGAAAGAGGTCCAACTACAAGTCAGCTTTAATATATAGTGATGTGCACAGTTTAAATACACACCTTTATTTTGGAATTCTAGATAGCCACCCTTAGTCCCTGCATGTACTCAGATCTCAGCCAAGACTATTTTTCTCCTTCAAAAGTTGTAAGAAATCTCCTAGAAGACACCAAATCACTAAATGTTAAGACTCCTGGTTCACAGGATTTCATTTAAAGAGCTCATGGTTTTTGTTTTAAAACTTGTTTATTACATGTCAATAGGAATTGTGGATAACACCTACCATATTTGTACTTCAGCCATGTCTGTCTCTTCAATATCATTTTGAAAACTAAGATATGTAGGTTTTATTAAAGCAATTTGTTGATTTGGCACAGAGAGTTTAACTTTTAGATCTCTTATTAATTGCTTTCCTTACTAAAAACTGCTTCAATTTTGGGCAGTCATAACCCACTTGAGCTTCACAGTAGATGATACAATTAGCAGCCTGGGGTTTGGGGCAAGTATGTTTTTTGGTTTATATTGTGACACAAATGGAAATGTCTGAAGGAATTTTAATGTTTGTATCTTATAAGAATACCACATTTCCCATGCTTCTAAGAACTCGGAAATGTCTCTTAATTGTGTTTAGAATAAAATCTGGGGTGTAACATTCTGAATGATGATGTAACTGATATATTTGAACAAACATCTGTAGGCAAGACAAACTGTCACTGATTTGTTTGTGGAACTGGACTATTTAAAATTAAGTATGAAGATCTTAGTTGCTTATTTGTCATCAATCTTACTAGTTAGTCAGTTTATAACGGGCTTAATACATCCAAGCAAATTAGCACAGCTCTGGGCCTAGAACCCTTAAAAAAATTATGATATAAAGCAATACAAAACAATGCTACCAATTCCACTGCATTATACATCTTGAATTTTTGATGCTTAATCCCTCAAAGCCACCTTGAACCATGTGTTGCAGCCACCAAGGGTGCTGAATGCAAAAAATCTGAAGGGATTAAGGAGTCATTTCCACTAGAGAGAAACACATTTTCTCAGCTGTTCTGGTTTCAGTGAGGAGGGATTTTCCCTAAACCCTCCTGTCGTCTTCCCTCCTCTTTACTCCCTTTTCCCTGGGGGAAGTAGAGTCATTTATCAGGTTAGGAATTTAATAATAAATTTGGCATGCTCAGCTCAGTTCCAACCTTTATCGTCTTTAGGGGAAAGGCCCTCTGCAACTTGATCCAAAAGCCGTACCTGGTAGTTTCCCACTGCTAGGAAGACCCACCTGGCTTCAGCATTACATTTAAGGTGGTAAATTTCTCTTATGGCCACTGAATAGGACTATTTCTCTCTTATAAAGTGCAATCCCCTTAACTTTCCAATATGTTGGATTTCCATTTGTCAACTTTTATCAGATTTCTCAAGACTCCAACAGTCTTCAAGAAACCAATTAATATCCTAATTAACAGAAATGTCCTGGCAAATTTCCATACACCTTCATATCCCCTATACCCATATTTGCATCAATATACCAACTTAGAAGAAATATACCTGCTAAGAAAGTAGTTATGGTTAAGGCAAGAAAATGCCTTTGATACTATATTAAGTGAAAAGAGTAACGTGAAATTTCTATATTTTAAACATTGCATTAAGTGTCCATATTCATGAGTATTTTTATTGACTTTTATAATCTTGTTTATTTTTTTTAGAGAGAGAGAGTGCACATGTGTACATGCGAGAATTCAAGGAGGGGTAGGGGGAAGGAAAGGGAGAGAAGCTTAAGTAGGCTCCATACCATGCATGGAATCTGATGCAGGGTTCCATCTCACAACCTGAGATCATGACCTGAGCTGAAATCAAGAGATGAACACTTAACTGACTGAGCCACCCATGTGCCCCTTTATTGACTTATAAACGATTTTTTAAATGCTTTAATTAATTCACTCCCTACTGAGATACTATGTATCACACTTTCAAACCAGTAAGTGTCCTAAAGCAAAAACTCCTGTCTAGCATAAAACTAGAGAAATTTTTCTCTAAAATATAGAGCTCTTTTTAATAATTACTTGAAGATTTTTAAATGGAAACTTAGAAGTGAGGTGAAAATTTTATTTAGCCCAGGAACCAATTCCAACAAAGTATTTGTAAACAGCAGAATAGTTGTTTTATAATTAGCAAATGTATTACCAACAGATAGGCATTTATTTATTTTATCCAGTAACCTTGAAGGGAATGAACCTGCTGCAAGTCTTTCTTCCTTATCTGTGTTTCTTTCACTTCTTCACTCCACATTTTGTCCTATGCTTTGAAATCAAGGCCAGAAGTTCCACTTCCCTAGTGACAGCCACTTTCAAGGACTCCAACCTGCACTGGACAGCAGTTGGCTTGCAATTACGCAAATCGTCGAGGACTTCCTCAATTCAGGCACACAAGTGAGTCTATCAGAATGCTTTTGTTTTATATTCTTGTGATTGGAATGGTATCTATATCATGAAGCTAGGAGAATCATGTATATTTCATTAAGGGAAGACTGCTCATGGTATTACATCAACGAACAGAAAACTCATTTTTTTAAATAAAAACTTTATGTGGCTGCCATTTAAGTATTTCTATTAAGGTCCAAATTTATTAATAATTTTACATTTTTAGCCTGTCCATAGGATAGTTAGAAATATCCAAACTCTGTTAGTATCTATACATCTTGAGTCTCTGTGTGTAGGTGTATAGGGGTATGTGTGTGTGTGTGTGTGTGTGTGTGTGTGTGTAAGTGTGGAAAACAGGCATGAATTTGGGATGTTCTGATTCACACTTACCTTAAATGTGTAAATCAGAGCCTTCCCAGCTTCTTCCAAAATCCACATGGGCATCTAAATCTACTTTCTCATTGCTTAAGAACCATGAGAGACTCATCATTCCCTTTAAGGCACTCCTGCCTTGAGTTTCTCAGATACTGATTCATTCCTTAAAAACCAATGAAGCTCTCCTCTTCTTAGATACGACAAGGAAGGGTGATAGATCTTCAACTTTGTTTAAATGTCTTCCTCTGAAACTACTTAAGTATTTTGAAATTACAACAGAGACCAAGAAGAAATCTTTAACATGATTTGTTCCAAGGGGAAATGAACAGGATGTGGCAGGACCTAGCATGAAATGGAATGAAAGGGGAAATTAACAAATGTAAGATGTCCTCTGGATTAAGCAGTGAAAATAAAAATGAGGTGATGAAGACCTTTCATCAGAGAGTTAAATGATTTTTAATTTCCCTGGACTGAAAGGGAAAACACAAAGCAGTTATCCATTTGGTTCACTGTGCCAAGATTTTCATTTCTTTCCTTAAATGATTATTATTTATTATGAAAGGATTATTAAAACATTAAAGAAATTCTTAAACATGAAAAACACTGTTTTCCATTATCCTTGCACCCTGAATTTTTATGTCACTATTGTGAGCCATCTTCTTCCACCATTAGACCAGACCATGTGCATGTTTAGAGCTCCCTGTGTTTGTTTTCACAAGTGTAGCCCAGCAGAGCTTAGATATTTTGCTCTCAAGTTTAGGCCGAGCATTTACCATAGTGTGTGACACAGTGGGTATCCAATACATGTTTTTGAGTAAACATGAATATATAAATAGTCCTCTTAATTATTCATCCTTGAAACCTATACATCTTTAGTTCTCCCCAGTTTGTAGTTATAAATGACAACATTTAAGCCACCAAACTGAATTTCACTTGTGTCAGGACCTCACCTGCTCATGCAGAAGTTCCAGGAACTTCTAGACTAGAAGGCACTAAAGTCCCTCCTAATATTTAAACTCCCAATTCTCTCCAATCTCTGTTGCTCCAAAGGGAAATTCTCAGCCAATTATACCAGTCCCAAGTTCTAAATGCAACCCGAAAGGAGAAAAAACAGATCCTCTCTTTCTCTCTACCGCATGACAAATATGTGTTAGCATATAGAGTCAATTATTAAGCTCCATATGAGATGATCAATGCAGAATCTAGAGGGAAAGTAGCATCTTCTAGTCCCACTTCCAGCTTTTACACCTATGTGTTTAGGAAACCAGTTCACTCAACAGTCTGGTCTTGATAGGGACATACATGACATACTGGTTTTGGGGTTTTTTTTTTAAATTTTGTTCTGTTTCTTTCCTATCATTGTACCATAATCTATAGAATTTCTTTTTCAAGCCCTTTCTGTCTCTGGAAGATCCTGAAACTTTCTGGTTCCTTTCAAATATTAGAACAGCATCATTCAATTCTTCTCAATTTCTACTCTCCTATTATTCCCTTCCCACAGGTCAGGTTCAGTCCTTGGCTTGTGGGATGTGTAGTTCCTAAGAGGCATGGTCTGTTTTTTCACTTTTCCCATCTGTCTTCCTATGAGCTATTACGTGGGAAAAAGAAAGAGAAAAAAATGGCAGGGTTTCGACATAGCTGGTTGCTCATTAATGGGAGAAAGTAACCCTAAAATCTACTCTTTGAAGTCTCCACCAGTATGATGGTCTCTGTAGAGATGTTGTGCATGATTTTTTAGGGGCACTCTTCATCTTCACCTTGATTTCTTCCTTTACTGAGGAACCTTCCAGAAAGGGTCAATCACATCTCCCTTTTGGCTATACCAGGGATCTTTGTCTCCAAACTCCTCTCTGAGTGGGGAATCCTCTTGACTGACCAGCAGTTGCCTGAACAACTCTATGTCCCTGCCTCATCTCCAACCTTTATGTACCTTCTTATAGAGTCACAGGAACTCCTGAGATCCCTGTGTGGACCCTCTGATGGGTTGGGAACATTTCCCCATTTTCTTCTCATGTATCCAGATCCAAGGATGCCACACACTTCATGATTTAGCTGCTTCAGTGAAGTTTCTGTCTGATGAAATCACCAGGTGAGAAACAGGCACCAGTCTTCACATTCACATTGAGCCTCCCAAGAGCTCCCTCACCTTCTGTCTTAGGAGTTGCACCAGGGTGGCTCTGCCAGCTCTACAGCTCAGTAAAGCATTTAATCAAAAATGAAATGTTTGCTGTCTCCTTGTAATTCACAATTACTTCTTGAAAACTCTCTCCCTCTTCACTTGAAAGAAGAGCTACCTATCTATTGGAATGCATGTTCCTCTCTTAGAATGCACACGTATTTCTGGGACACCAGGACCCAGAGAGAGACTATATTCCCCAGCCCTACTGACATGTAGGTGACACTATAGATGATTGGTTTACCAAAGGAATGAGAATAGAGGTCATATATTACCCCAGGCCTAAGCTTTTAAGAAGCTAGTGACGTTTTGCTTTCTCCTCCTCATTTTGTTAGTCAGATGCAATAAACTTTGATGCCTTGGCAAGATGGTCAAGAAATAGAATGCAAAGAGTTTTGGTTCCTAAATGACCACAGAAGAAAGCCACATAACACACACACAGAGAGACTTTATGTGTGCAAGAAAAAAACACTATTGGGTTACACCTATTCTGCATCCTATCATGGTACCCAGAATTATCCTAACCTAATACCTAATATGTCTGTGAGAGAAGATAAAGAGTTTTGAGGTGGTCACTGGAGTGTGGAGGCCTGAGGTGACTGAAGAGAAAAAAGAAAAAGCTAAATATTCCATGAATCACATTTTGGAAACAGTGCTCTAGGGTTCCAAAAGTTATAGCTGGAAAAGCAATGCTGAGGACGAGGTTCAATGTGAAAGGTGAGGATAAAGACATTTAACGGGATCAGAATTCCGAAGGATGGGGAGTTAGCAAGACAGAACATTCACAACAAGTACAAGAAGTAAATTTCAAGTGCGTGCAGCCACTTAAAAGGCTGAGGGGCTGCCACTCTATAGATAAGAATAATTACAGATCAATGACAATCTATTTACATAATAACAACCTGAAGGTGATATAAGACCTAAGAATGCTTTCAAATGATCAAAAATATTTCATCCAATCTAAAATGTTAACTTCTGTAAGGTATATCTGAATGCTTGAAATGAAATCTTAATATGAAGAAGATGTAAAAAACTATAAAAATAAGAATGGAAGAATACATAGAAGATATGCACAAATTTTGGTCAAAGGAAAGATCTTAAGATCAATAAGAAACTTAGAAAGAAAATGTAATTATATAAATGACATTAGAATATACATATCAATTTTTTCTATAATTCCTAAAAAATACTGTATATATTGTTTTACTTAGGCCGGGTTAGTCCAAAATAACCACAAACTTGACTCTCAAGTCAAAGTAGTATAACCCAATAAAGATTCCTTTTTTGCTCACAGCCCAGTCCGATGTCCATCAGGAAGATTACTCCCACTTGGAGCAGCACCAACTGTAGTACCAAGCCTCCCAGGTAACTGCCTGGGAAGAGATGGAAGAGGCCAGTTGAGGCCAAGCCTCCCAGGTAACTGCCTGGGAAGAGATGGAAGAGGCCAGTTGAGGCAGTTAGCAGCCCTGGCCTGAACCTATACTTTTCTATCCAAAGTCCATTGACAAAGTGGTCATTAGGCCAACTGAACTTCAAGGGAAGCTAGGGTTGTGGGGAATGACAATGGATACTTTTCGACACTGTCTCTGACATAGAAATAGTTAGTCAAAGGGCTTTAGGTGCAAAGAAATCCTTCCAAACACCATGTGTGTTTTCATTAGGATCAAACAACTGAAGAATTCAACTGACTCTGTAATAGACATCTGTACTTCAACGTTTGCCCAAGGAGACATATCTTTTGAAAAATCAGTAGCACCTTTTCTACCTTAATATTTCATAAATGGCATACTCCTCTGTAAAATATTAAATATGATTCATCTAAAACAAACTCATTGAACATAATTGCTTTTAAAATACTGTGGGGAAAAGCATTTAGAATTTTGTGGTAACTGCTATGTATAAGTTTCCCTTTGGACCTGAAGCTTTAAAGATTTAGACATAAAGCCCACCAGATAAGGGTAATAAGCTAAGACAACCATTGCATCCCACAGGCTGAGGGAGTGTCTTCTGTGTGCCCTGGGTGTGTCCGGTGTGTTGCAGGGTAATTCAAAAAGAGAAAGGAGAACGTACCCCTGGAGTTGTGCACCACAGCAGCTGTGAGTGGAAATCTGGAAAAATATTCATTTTACTCTTTATTGGAAAACAGTATCTGCCTTCGGAACTGTTATTAAGGGCCTGAAGAAGAGAGTACAGCAAAAAAAATTAGCGTTTTTGTCTAAAACCTTCTGTCTGAAATCAGCTAAAAATGAACTAATAAAAGAATTTAGTTGCTGGCCTAAAACTGAGTAAGCATCGAAATAAACGAAAAACAAGAAACACTGCACCAGTACTTTGGAACAAGACCAGGAAAATGGAGAATTAAGTATCAGAAAACCACTAGAACTCTGAGGCTTCACCACAAGACCAGCAGGAGGGCTGGAAGTTCCCTCACTCCTACATTACTTCGGCTATTTTTCATTACTCTGCCTTGAGTCTGGTTATAAAGTAATGTTACTAATTTTTACAAATATGCCAGAATTTACATATCCAAATAACTGTTGTTTCAGTTAGTCACTTTCAAGAGGCTATGAACTGATTTGATTGGCATTAACATTATCCAAATATTTTTGGAAACTCCTCTTTTGGAATTACCTCCAAAGTCATCATCAAGTTCTTTTGAATGGTGACAAATCAATGTCCTAAGAAGGGAGACTGACTGAAGCCACCAAATGTCAGTTGAAGTTAATTGTGTAAGGCATATTATTGAGCTGGGTAATATCACTTTAAATTTTAAAATACATATAAGGACACATAACTTTAATAGTGAACACAGTTCTACTTTACCCCACACACAGTTCTGAAAGATGCTCTGCTAAAATGTTTTGAGCAAAGGCAGCTAGCATTAATGTTACTGGTACATATTATTCAACAGAAATCTCTGTGAAGTCCACTGTATTTACTTTAGCAATATACACTCCAACAGCTATGCAGAGGACTATCATTGGGTGATGTTTCCATGTGTGTGTGTGTGTGTGTGTGTGTGTGTGTGTGTGTGTGTGTGTTAGCGTGCACATGCACGTGTTTCTGATGGGTGAAAATGTCATCTAATTTTTTAATACTTTGCATTTTCCTCATTTACTAGTGAGGAAGAAAATATTTGCTGTCCATTTTCTTTTCTTTATTTATAACTTGTTTTTTATTTTTGGTAGACATTTGTATATGAGGGATAGTAATGTACCATCTGTCTTTGGATTTTTTTTTAAGATTTTATGTATTTGAGAGAGAGAGAGAGAATGTGCACAAGCAGGGGGATGGGCAGAGGGAGAAGAGGAACAAGCAGACTCCCTGCTGAGATGGTAGCTGGACTTGGCCCTGAATCCAGGACCTGAGCTGAAGTCGGATGCTTAACCAACTGAGTCACCCAGGTGCTCCTCTTTGGGTGTCATTCTAATTGCATATATTTTTTCCTAATTCATTATTTTTATAAGATATGTATTAAATACGTATGCATATACATATGTGAAAGCACACATGCACACACGCACACATACACACACCTACATATGCTATATAGATAGATAGGTTAAATATAACTGTGTTTTCTAAGTTTCCTACCTTAAGGTCTTTCCTTAGACCAAAATTGTACCAATATTTTCCTATATATTCTTCTTCTTTTATGTTTATATTTAGTTTTTATATTTTGTTCACATCAAAGTTTCATTTAAAAACAGGCTTAAGGAGGCACCTGGGTGGGTCAGTGGGTTGAGCACCTGCCTTTGGCTCATGTCATGACCCCAGGGTCCTGGGATTGAGTTCCCACATCGGGCTACCTGCTTGGTGGAGAGTCTGCTTCTCCCTCTCCCTCTGCCACTCCCCCTGTTTGTGCTCTCTCTCTCTCTCTCTGTCAAATAAATAAATAAAATCTTAAAAAAATAAACTAAAAATAAACAAATAAAAACAGGCTTAAGGAGGAACCTCTTAAAGCCAATCACCCTTTCAAGTCCTAATAGTGTCTACATCTTTATGTCTTCCTTCAGGTCACTTCTTTTTAATCAAAATATATCTACTGTTTTCACTAACATATTTTGAAATACGAAACCAGTTTTCTTTTATAATAGTGTATACAAAATTTTTCTTAACTTTCCTCCAATTAAGCAAAATAAATCTAATTCAACAAACACTTCCTGTCTGTTGTTGTCTACTATGTATCCAGTATTAGGGGAAACATTGCCTGGGATACAAGTAGGGGTGTATGTGACATAGTAATTTCCCTCAGGGCACTTCCAAACTTATTAGATGTCACGTTACTCCTGAAACCAAAAATCTATACAGTTCATAGAGTTAAACTTTATATTAATGGACAATTTTTTAATATACTAATCATCACTTAAAATTTCGTAGTGAAAAGGGAAATGGCAAAGAAGATGTATGTAAACATGGGGGGTTGTCTTTTTTGGTCCTCTTCTGGGAAAAAAAAAAAAAGTAAAATCTAATTTTCACTTCCTTTTCTTTTCAGTTTGTATGTGGCTTAGAGGAAGGAAGTGTTCAGGGAAGAAATCAGTTTCCTAAAGTTTTCAGAACCAAAAGACTTGGGGGATTGGATTTTTTTTTCTTTTGCTAAAACAACAACTGCAAGCGGATATTTATATAAAGAGTTAGGTCAAACCTAACAACTTAAGAGTTTATTTTTAGATTTCTGCTGGCCAAAGGGGAAATATGGTAAATGAGCCTTATGTTCTTAAATGGGCATGTAGCTGAACTCAAAATATGCTAGAAATCTGACAGAAGTTTCTGAAGAACACCAGCTTTCCTAGGCATCATTAGAAATCCCCAAACAATGACAATATGACTACTGTTTTCTTTTCTTCCTTTTTTTAACTTACTTTCAGTTTTAGTACTCAAGATCTCTACATTTTTGAAGATGCCAAGACAAAAACAAAAGAGATTATATAAACAGAGAGATATAAATAGAAAGTTTAGCTGAACGTGTAGCAGAGTTGTGTCAATGTGGAAGCCACCAGCCCCATGTGACTAGTGAGTACTTGAAAGTAACTACTCCTAATTGAGATGAACAGATGAATTAAATACACACTGGATTTCAAAGATGAAGAAAAAGGAGTATAAAATATGTCATTCAAAATTTCATATTGATTACATATTGAAATGCTAATATTTTAGACATAATTGGTGAAATAAGGTATATATTAAAATTAATTATACCTCCTTCTTTTTCCTATTTTTAAACGGTACAAGAAAATTTAAAATTGCATATGTGATTCACAGAATCTTTCTATTCTACTATAGTAGAGCCCTGGAATTAAGAGCTAGGTAAGTAACCCATTTGGATTTAAACAGACTACTGATGCACCAGACATGTGACCTTAAGCAAGTTAGGTAGGCAATCTGTGCTTTAGGTTTCCTTACATATAAACTGTGAATGATAAAATATTCTCTATTTCATAGGGACATGTGAAGATTAAGTATAAAGAGACTGGTACAAAGTAAGAATTCACTCAGGCTTGGTTCTGTTATTTTTACTTCAGAATCCAGAAAAGTGAGGAAGCCATTTTTTTGCATGAGGAAGTTCTCAAAAGGAAGGGAAAAAATAAGTTAAAATCAGGAGTTTGCTGAGTGAGGCTTTGCCTATCACCCTTCCCCACCTTACTGCAGCCAATTTACTTTACTAAGAAGAAATCAAACCATCCTTCCAAAATAGAACGTTTTCAAAATTTGTAGAGTCCTGACAGGTACTCTCTATAGCTGGGCCTGATTCTCTGAGGAGGCCAGTGCAATTAGACAAACCTGCAGATGTTTCCTTTGTATGGGTATACCTCATAGAAAATAAATAGGGTGTGATATATGGATCTGACTTAAAAACAAAATTAAAAGCATGTATCTGATGCTGCTGAAGTCATGGGGGCTAG
Organism: Spilogale gracilis; assembly: GCA_004023965.1. Classification (NCBI taxonomy): domain Eukaryota; kingdom Metazoa; phylum Chordata; class Mammalia; order Carnivora; family Mephitidae; genus Spilogale; species Spilogale gracilis. The sequence continues at coordinate 23,831 of PITA01019156.1, read as the reverse complement.
CCTGAAAGTAATAATAATAGTTAATTTTGTTGAGCTTTTGCTACTTATTAAGCATTACCCCTCAGGGCTTTATGTTCCTCATTTAAATTTACCTAACAGTTGGAGTAGGTATTATTATTTTCTCCATTTTATGATGCAATGGCGTCTCAAAAATGTTAAGTAATTGCCTGAAATCACAGAGTCAGTGGCAAGCAAGGATTGATCCAAACTCATCTGTGGACTATATCACTAGGGAGTCTTATTCTCAAACAACTATCAGTAGGTCTGCATAGCACAGATCACAGCCCTGCAAAGGAAAAGGAATGTTCTTATTTTATTTTTGTTAAAAGATTTATTTATTTCAGAGAGAGAGACAGAGAGCACAAACAGAGGGAGCAGAAGAGGGAGAAGCCGACTCCCTGCTGAGCAGGGATCCCGATGTGGGGCTCTATCCCAAGACCCCAGGATCATGACCCAAGTCAGAGGCAAACACTTAACTAAGTGAACCACTCAGGTACCCCAGAATGCTTTTATTTTATAGCAAGGATATCACATTAGTGGGAAAAAAAAGTCATGAGGATCATCACATTGTTTCTGCTTAAGCATAACTTCAGAAATTATGTTGTTTTCATAATTTCTCATTGTTCACTCAATGTGATGGTCCTGAGGTAAATGAAAGTCTTCATTTCATTTAGCTCTGCCATCACTTAATACAATACTGAACACACAGTCAGTGCCAATTTAATGATTGTTGAGTGAGTAAGTAGTGAGTAAATGTGCATGTTAGCCTTTTTCAATCAGGGCTTGTCATTTGAACCACAGAACACAAAACATTTTGAGTGATTATTTAGTCAATTCTCCCAAGTGCGTACATAACAAATACCATTCTAGATTCGCAGAAGTTTATTCACTACATACAATGGATGCCTTAGGAAATTAAGGCTTAATTCCCTCTTGGAATCCCACAGAGAACCATACTTGGATTAATCTATGCTCTTCAAGGACTACCTTGACTGTAGTCAGGGGTGACAAATTTGTTGCCAGCCTGGGACAAATGTGACTCATAGCTTATTTTTGTAAGGCCTTTCAGCTCAGAATGTTTATATTTTTAAAGGTTTATTAAAAAATACAAAAAGAACATGCAACAGACCAAAAATGGCTCACAATGCCTAAATTATTTACTATATGACTCTTTGAGGAAAAATTTTGGCCTCTGCTTTAGGTTAAAGTGGCTATTATCCAAGAGGTGCAGGATTAAGTTACCTGATAATATCTGAGGAGCTCTCTAGCACCCATGTTCCCCAAACTCTTCCTTACCAATCTATCTTCAGATATAAAATTTCTATTTGTTTTCCTTTGTATGGGCACCAAAACATCAGCTCTCCTACCTTCATCCTGCACCAAAGGTCCCTATATGCATGCACAAATCCCCCAGCAGCATGGCATAAAAGGTGAGGCCTTGAACTTAGAGTGACATGAATTCCCATCTCAGTTCTTATTAGGTGTTGCTTGTTAGGTGAAAAAGCTGAGCATGCTGGAGTTAATTTCCTCATTAACCAGTCATATGTACAACAGACCCCAATCAAGAATGGTTTTTCAGTATATAACATGTGTATTGGTTATCTATTTAATAGGGGAGTTATCTTGGAGTCTGACTAATACACTACAATTGTCATGGGGCAGGAAGTACATAAAGTGGAATCAGACTGGCAGGATGGGACTAGAGAGAAGGCAAAACCTAGCAGAGCATATCAGTATCTCAGGGAGGCAGATGTTGAGTATCACAGCTCTGGGATAACACAGAGGTTAACAACTCTCTTGTTCTTACAAACTATATATCCTTCGACAAATTACCTTATATTTCTGAGACTGTTTCTTCAACTGTAAGTTTGAGATAATAATGCCCACCTTGCAGAGTAGATGTAAAGATTAAATCAGGTAACATAAGAGCCGCACAATATTTGCAATAAGGTATATTGTCAATAACAAAAATTATTTTTCTTCTTACCAATATATTAGTCTATCAAACTATTGGTCAATACTTTTCAAATCACAAAGCTCTATATAAAGAAAATTACATCCAGGAATGAGGTTTGGAAGAAAAGAGCATGCAGTAAAATAATATCTTATATTAGTTTAGCTCTTTGCACTTAACAAAGTTTTTTCCACAAGCTTTATTTTACTTAATTGTCACAAGCCCTATGAGGGAAGTTTTTGGGCTTACCTAGTCTTGCATTTGTGATTTGGGAACACTAAAAAAACAAAAACAAAAACAAAACCCAGAAAGAGAAAGGTTATATGACTTATCCAGGATTGTACAATAAATCAGTGAAAGGTCTCTGAAAAGACAGGGAAAGATTTAGGGGAGGTGGTTGGGTCAGGACCAACAACATGCTAAAGCCAGAAGTACTGGTGAGATAGGGACCCACAAGATCAGGAATCTAGAGGGTCGCACACTCTGAAGGATGGAGCAAACCAGTGAGTCAGCAGCTAGGAAACAAGGGGCAGTCAGAGCTTGCCCAGACCGGAGCTCAGAGCAAACATGTAATAGAAAAAAACGCAGTCAGGAAATAACCACATCTCAAATGCAGATGAGAAAGGCAAGAGAAGGCCAGGTGGTGAGGTGGTGGAGGGCCTAAAGGAAGAAAAAATAAAGGAGACTTCTCAGCATAGGCAGCATTCAAGGAGCTTTGAAAGCCAAGCAACAGGAGGAAGCTAGAACAGATCTCACATGGTGTGGCTCTAGCGTATGAGGAAGGGCATTCCTCCATTGATTGGTTTAGAGAGGTTACAATGATGTTAACCTGGAGGAACTAAGGAGCTGGGACTCTTTCCTAACAGTGACCTAATTCTGAAACAGACCACTTTTAAGTAGGGGAATGGTATGATCAGATTTGTATTTTAGAAAACTTACCTGGAGTCAGAGAAAAGAATAAAGAAAATAATTTATTCCCAGAGAAGTTTCTGAGAAGACCATACCTAATCAAAATAATATAATATTATGCATACTCTTCCACTGTATTCTGTATACCTGGTTCCATTTTTAACCCCTTGTTAGTAATTGCCACTGCAGACACATCCATTTTAGGTTGGAAAACTATTGGTGCCCTATTCAGAATGTGAGGTATTGTGATTAACTTCTTCCTAGAGACATGTGTGCTGAGATTTTATGGCCACTGTGTTGTTTTTTGTTTTGCTTTTTGCCATTTATAGTTGGATTTATATTCTATTTCAAAAATGATAACTGAAACAGAGTTTGTTTTTATGGAAATAATGAGCCATAGAGGAATTTTTTTACCATTCGTTAGTGGCATCTGCCAGTCTGCTTGGCAGTGCATGACAATACATATCTTTCTTGCTTTATGGAAATGATAAATTTAAATATGACTTCATTTTAAAATGCATTTGGAAGGGAATGGATACATATAACAAATACCACAGGCAAAATAAAACATGAGATAGTTGCACCTGAGTCTTTTTACAGAGCCTCTTCATACTTCTTTAGTAGTAAGAAAGAAAAGGTATGGAAATTACAAATGACACACAATAGCCATTTTATATTCATAGAACTGAATATGTAATTCTTTTTTTAATATTTAGTTATTTATTTCAGAGAGAGAGAGAAAGAGCACATGTACCTGAGTTGGGAGAAGGGGCAGAGGGAAAGAATCTCAAGCAGACTCCCCACTGAGTGCAGAGCCCACCACAAAGCCAGTTGTGGGACTCAATCTCATGACTCATGAGGTCATGACCTGAGCCAAAACCAAGAGTCAGATGCTTAACCAACTGAGCCACCCAGGAACCCCCTGGATATGTAGTGCTATGGCATTAGGGGATGGGACGGTTGCTTCTCTATGTATGGAGAGAGAACTAGCAGCACAGTGTTTAAAAAATAAAAATATTTAAAAAAAGGAAAATACTATCATGGACCCACAATTTATACCACAGATGATCCTAAACCTTTGTTGTTTCTTATATTCTTAATTTCCAGAACTACCAAATATTGAGGGTTGATGCTGTATAGTAATCATTAGTACTGTTCACCACAAATTTCTGATTCTCTTCTCAAGCCCATAGTATAGCAATAGGTCTCTGCCCTCTTATGGTTAAGATCACCTATGTGACTCACTGTGGTCAATAAACTATTTTTAAAAAGAGTAACATGTGTCATATATGAGAAGAGGTCTTAAGAAGCAATGGTCTCTATCTCTCTAGCATGGTAAGTGGGCATATTCACTTATTACTGCTCTAACAGTCTAGGTTACCAAGTGACTGCTAAGAGCCCATTGTAGAATTGGTGGGCATGTAGCATATGCAAGAAATAAATATGACTGGGGCGCTTGGGTGGCTCAGTCAGTTAAGTGTCTGATTCTTGATTTCAGCTCAGATCATGACCTTGGGGTCATGAGATTGAACCCCACATCACGCTCTGTGGTCAGTGGCGAGTATGCTCAGAGATTCTTTCTCTCCATTTCTCTCTGTCCCGCCCCACCTGTGCTATCTTTTGCTTTAAAATAAATAAGTCATTAAAAAAAGAAAGAAATGTGTATTTTTACTGCAGCAAACCTAGCCTATCTTGAATAATACCTAAATTAGTAGCTAAACATGGGGTACTACCAGAGTAAATAAGCCTACAATATATGGTAGTGGCTTAGGGCTGGGTAGTGGAGAGCAAATGAACTACCACTGGAGACTAGAACAATGTAATACGGATGTTTTACCAAAACATTTGGTAGAACTGTTGCTGTGATAACCTGGATAACAGAAAATGTAGCTCTAGAGAAAAAGATTAGAAAAAAGTGTTAATAGCATCTGTTGATTTTCAACTGGCTGTATTTTATATGATACCATAAAGAGATGACCTCAGAAACAAGTGGTTTGCAAACATCAATAAAAGAAAATAGGAAGTACCTGGAAATTTGGGGACATTTAGGGTTCGAAGAGGCAACTTTCTCTGACAGGTAAAAGGTAAAAGTAAGGACTTAGATGTACAAAGGCCAACTGGAATTTTGCCTTGTGACATAGGTCATATAAAAAAATGTTATGGGTTGAAATGTGTCTCCCAAAAATTCATATGTTGAAGTCCCAACCCCCAGTAACCCTACTTTGACATCAAGCCTTTAAAGAAGTGATTAGGTTAAAGTGAAGCCATTAGAATGGACACTAATCCAATAAAACTGGTGTCTTTAGCAGGACAGAGAAAGGCTGACTACACAAAAGGAAAAGTACAAAGTGAGAAGGTGGCCATCTGCAAGCCAAGGAGAGCTGCATCAGTAGAAATAACATGTTGATCTTGGGCTTCCAGCCTCCAGAACTATGAGAAAATAAAGTTCTGTTGTTTAAGCCACTCAGTCTGTGGTGTTTTATTATGGCAGCCCTGGCAAACTAGGACAAAGGGAATGGTCATCGTACTGCTGAGTGAAATAAGGTGCTTCAGCAAAAAAAAAAAAAAAAAAAAAAAAAAAAAGCCAAAGTTTTCAATTGGATCAGCTATCACAGAGCTCAAGGTTCTTACAGTTAAGAGAAAGAGAGAGGCAGTAAGAAATCAAGAGAAGAGTAAGAAATAAAACAAAGATGGCAAATCTAAGAAATATGTCAAGAAAATAACTATGGGTGGCTACAGACCTATATCACTTCTTGGAATCCAACAGTTAAGGAACTGTGTAAGTCAGTCTGGCAGGAAGCAGATGACACACACAAAGTACAGTTGATCCTTGAACAATGCAGAGGGGTAGGGGTTCTGACCCCTTGTTCTATCGAAAATCCACCTATAACTTTTGGCTCCTCCAAAACTTTACTAATATTCTACTGTTGTTGCCTGAAAGCCTTTCTGACTAACATGGACAGTTAATTTTGTATGTTATATATAGTATATATTATATTCTTAAAACAAAGTAAGCTAGAGAAAAGGGAAGTACTAAGAAAACCATAAGGAAGAGAAGACACATTTATAGTACCATATTGTATTTATATATAAAAAAAAACTGCATATAAGTGGACCCATGCAGTTCAAACCTATGTAGTTCAAAGGTCAATTGTATTTAACTGAAAGGAATTTAATAGAGACAGTTTACAGAAACATGTCAGAGTTCTCAATTAAAGATGATGAGGTACTCCATGAAAAATTCATATGTTGAAATCCAAATCCACAAAGGTGATGATATTAGTAGACATGGTCTTTGGGAGATTCTTAAGTCATGAAGGTGGAACCCTCAGGGATTGGATTAGTGTCTTGTAAAAGAGACCTCACAGAGATCCCTAACCCCTTCTACCCTGTGAGGATATAAGCAGAAGTCTGCAACCCAGAAGAGGGTCTCCACCTGACCATACTGGCACCTGTCTTGGACCTCCAGTCTCCAAACTATGAGAAATAAATTTCCGTGTTCATCTGTTACCCAGTTGGTGATATTTTGTTACAGCAGCCTGAACAGAGTAAGGCCCTCTGCTTCACATTCACCAAATAAACAAAACGCCAGAGGTAAGGGAGTTTGATAATGCAGTCCATAGAGGTCATTCTGGGGCATAAAATAAGACAAAAAAAGGAATATATTTGATGAGGAAAACCAAATAAGCAACACAGAAACTTACTAAAACTTTAAGATAGATGTACTGCCAAAGAAAGGACAGCCTTGAAAGGAGGAGTGAATGTTTGAGACTAAAAATGACCTTGGGGCTCCCAATCTTCTATTGGCCAGAAGTAGGAAAACTGCTCATCACATCTTAATTGAAGAATTCAGGTCCACTCAAGCAGCATTTCTCACCACCCAAGGGCTATCACCTCAACCCAACCGGTTTTATAGTTTTTATGCATCAGTGATTACCTTGTGTCTCCCTTTCTTCTCCTTTCAATGCCAGGGGTAGACATTAGTACTATTCTGTTTCTCTTTGCACTTATCTACCCAATTAAATTTAGAAGGTGACATGACTTACTCTGATCAATAAAATGTGAGCAAGGTAATATATGTGATTTCTAGATGAAATCTTTAAAAGCTAGCACATTACTCATTACACCATGCCTTTTACTTCTTGCAAAAGTTCAAGATGGTGGCTCCTCCATATGATTAGGTCCCTGAGGACCTACAATAAGAAGAAGTGATTAATGTATAACATGAGCAAGAAATAAACTCCATTCCTTTTCAATCAATGAGAGATTTGAGGGTAGTTTGTCTTTATTCCACCCTAACCCAGCCAGTCCTCACTGATAGACGTGGCCAGTGAACTGTGGTTTAGACTATGTAGGAGTAAGTGTTAGTGGAAACAAACTTTAGAATCCTTAATATCAATATCCCCATTGGCACTGTTTAGGACCACATCAGTTGTCAAACAGACCAAACTTGATTCGATTAGCTCCATCCCCCAACACCTCCATACCCAGTGGAAAACTTCACTGCTCTATGCTTCCTCAGAGCTTCTGCTTAGTACTTAGCTATAATATGAACTGAACTGAATAATAATTGTTAATAATAAATGTTGGTTTCTCTTTCACCAGTGGTCAGGGAACCCCTCCATGGTGTCAACACATTTCTAACTATCATACAGTGAACAGGACAGGTAAGGCTCCTGCTTTCATGAAAACTACCTTCTAACAGGAGGAAACCAGAGATGATGTGAGTGACTCAGCCACTTTAGTGGGGAGGACAGAGAAGTAATCTCTGAAGAGGTGATATTAAAAGTATAACCTAAATGATGAGGAGCCAGCCATATGAAGTCAAAGTAAGAGAAACATGTGGAAAGGGAGGATAACTTGTACCAAGGCCCTAGAGCAGGAATTCACTTGGCATATTCAGAGAACAGTCAAAAGATCACAGCTGCTGCTGGCATATGGTGGTTGAAAGGACAAATAATAGGTAAAGCCTTTCAAGAAAAAGGCAGGTCCAGACCATATGTGGCTTTCTTTTTTTTTTTTTTTAGATTTTATTTATTTATTTGACAGAGAGAAACACAGCCAGAGAGGGAACACAAGCAGAGGGACTGGGAGAGGGAGAAGCAGGCTTCCTGACGAGCAGGGAGCCCGATGTGGGACTCGATCCCGGGTCTCCAGGATCATGACCTGAGCCGAAAGCAGCGGCCCAACCAACTGAGCCACCCAGGCGCCCCCATATGTGGCTTTCTAATCAGGGGAGGAGTTTGGGACCTATTCTAAACACAATGGAGAATCACCACAAGATTTTAAGAGGAGTGGTATACTCTCATTAAATTATAAAAAGCTCACCTTACCTGATGTGTGGAGAAAGAATTAAAAGGAGATAAGTATGGTTCTGGGAAAATTGGACAGCTACGTATAGAAGAATGAAACTCAACCATTCTCTTATGCCACACACAAAGATAAACTCAAAATGGATGAAAGACCTCAACATGAGGCAGAAATATATCAAAATCCAGATAACATAACACCTCTTTGACATGGGCCACAGCAACTTCTTTCAAGACACGTCTCCAAAGGCAAAGGAAACAAAAGTGAAAATGGACTTTTGGGACTTCATCAAGATAAAAAACTTCTGCACGGCAAAGGAAACAGTCAACAAAACAAAGAGGCAACCCATAGAATGGGAGAAGATAATTCGCAAATGACACTATAGACAAAGGGCTAATATCCAAGATCTATAAAGAACTCCACAAATTCAACAACCAAAAAAAAAAAAAAAAAATGATCACATCAAAAAATGGGCAGGAGACATGAAGAGGCACTTCTCTATAGAAGACATACAAATGGCTAAGAGACACATGAAAAAAATGTTCATCCTCATTAGCTGTCAGGGAAATTCAAATCAAAACCACACTAAGATACCACCTTACACCAGTCAGAATGGCCAAAATTAACACGACAGGAAACAACAAGTGTTGGAGAGGCTGTGGAGAAAGGGGAACCCTCTTACACTGTTGATAGGAATGTAAACTGGTGCAGCCGCTTTGGAAAACAGTGTGGAGATGCCTTAAAAAATTGAAAATAGAGCTACCCTATGACCCTGCAATTGCACTACTGGGTATTTACTCCAAAGATACAAATGTAGTGAAAAGAAGGCCATATGTACCCCAATGTTCATAGCACAAATGGCCACAATCACCAAACTGTGGAAAGAACCAAGGTGCCCTTCAACAGATGAATGGATAAAGAACATATGGTCCATATATACAATGGAATGGTATGCCTCCATCAGAAAGGATGAATACCCAACTTTTGTAGACCATGTAGACATGGACCAGACTGGAGGAGACTATGCTGAGTGAAATAAGCCAAGCACGGAATGTCAAATATCATATGGTTTCACTTACTGTAGAGCATAAGGAGTAATATGGAGGACAGTAGGAGAAGGAAAGGAAATGTGAACTGGGGTAAATCATGGGGGGGGATGAAACATGAGAGACTTTGGACTCAGAAACAAACTGAGAGTCTTGGAAGGAAGGGGACGAGGAGAAGGGTGAGCCTGGTGGTGGGTATTGAGGGCACGAATTGCATGAAACACTGGTATGGGGCATAAAAAATGAATCTCGGAACACTGAAAAAATAAAATAATGTAATAAAAAAAAGGAGACAAGTATGAAAGCAGCTAGAGGAATTACAAGGACACTGCAGCAGCCCATGGTGGCAATCGGGAGAAAAGGGCAATTCAGGATGTTTTTATGTGGAAGAGACACTTAGGAATGCTAAAGGAAAGGAAATGTGAATTGGGGTAAATCAGAGAGGGTGATGAAACATGAGAGACTTTGGACTCAGAAACAAACTGAGGGTTTTGGAAGGGAGGTGGGTGGGGGGATGGGTGAGCCTGGTGGTGGGTATTGAGGACACATATTGCATGGAACACTGGGTGTGGGCATAAACAATGAATCTTGGAACACTGAAAAAATAAAATATTTTTTAAAAGGGAATGCTAAGTTTGACACCTATGTAAAGATCAAGAATAACTAGGATTTTGGCTTTAGCAACTCAATGGAGATTGGTGCCATTTATCTAAACTTAAGGTGCTTTGTAATATTTGTATTTAATTATAGCCTTTAATGCCTTAACCAGGATGGTGACTATTCAAAGAATTGCAGAACTAGCAGGGGAAATATTTTTGAGATGCTGTGGAGAGAATGCTTCCTTCTTTAAAAATAAAAAAAGGAAAAAAAGGAAGGGAGGGAGGGGTGGAGGGAAGAAGGAGGGGAGGGAGGGAAGGAGGGAAAGAAGGCTGATAGGCAGGCTGGCTGATTTTCTCACTTTGGCAATCAAGGATCTCTTCATGGCATAAGGTGATCTGATCTTGATACTCTAGTCTTCCCACTAGATTGTCCCTTCCCTTGGTAAAATCTTACTTTGGTCTAAAGGGGAAGAAGGTAAGGAAATTCTTATCTCCTTTTAATGTTAGATCCAAACTGTTAAAACATGATTTAAAAAGACAATTTAGGTGATACAAACTTTAACACTTCAGGAACGATTCTCCTTTTGGTGAACTGCAAAATGGGGCAGATGGCAGGAAGCTTTTATAGGATAAAGAATAAAGAACAAGTCAGAGAAAAGTAGAAAATATCAGATTGGCTGGAGCCACAGAGTCAACCTTGTTTCAGGTGAGAAAGCCCAGAGTTGGCTGGGCATTTGGGAATTGGCTGACTGGAAATACTGCATTCCTGGTCAAAGAGAACATTTACAGAGACATGAAAGTTACCTAAGTTTTTGATTTGCTGACATGGTATCCTGGATAGGACTGGCTCTGTCTCGGGTCTAGAAACTTATTTTGACAAAACGTAGCCACATGACCCTTCCCTTAGTATCCTTGGAGTGCCTCTTTGACAGAGTGAACATTTAAACATGACTTTACTAAAGGAAATAGATGAAGGGCATAGCATGAAACTTGATTTTCCAGTTTGACAAGACATAACTTATCCTCTTCACCTTGTTGTCCACCATGGGGTTCCCTTTTATATTCCTAGTCTGCCCCTAGGAGGTGAGGATGGTGGCATATCTACTACCCAGACACCCACACCAAGACCTCTACTCTCACTAGTTTACCTGCCCAAATGCTCCCTCTTTTCCTCACATGAGACCTCCTCTTTCCCAGATAACTGATGCTGGGGGTGAGCCCCTCCCTAACCAGAGGACTGTGGAATTTGCCACTTTAAGTTCAAAAGAATCACACATGAGCTCTACATATATATTTACTAAGACAGGAAGGGAGGGGGGCGATTCTTTGCTTACCTCAGCCTCCTGGTATTTCAAATCATTCTATGCCAAAGGCCTTCTCTCTAGAAACACCTACTGTAACGGTTAAGAGCTCAGACTGGGGAGAGGCTACTAGTTTTCAAATCTTAGCCCCATTGCTTACTAAATGAGTAAACTTAAGCAATTTCCCTGAGTTTCAGTCTTTTATGTGAAGATCAGAGATAATAATAGTATCAACCTCACAGGGTTGTTCTGAAGATTAAATGAGATAATATAGGCAAAGTGATTGACCTCACGATTGGCACTTATTAAATTCTCAATATACATAGCTATTTCTATTACTGTCATTATCATCATCATCCCAGCATGTTATAAAGCTTACAATTTTTTTGTAGTGGCAACCCAAAAATAGAGTGCTTACAGAAATTTCTGGGGACTGTGCACAGATGATCATCAATAAATAAGTAAATAATCATCTTTCTGTATTTTCTCTGTCATTCAAAATATTTAGCTTTCTCATATACTGAAAATAAAAATCAAATCCTGAGTTCTGAAGCAATGCATTTTAAATGTCTAAGATACCCATTTGATATTAACCCTATTGTTTGTGGGCATAAAATGTCTCAAATGTTCAGCTAATGGTATGCCTCCAACTTTATTATAACTAAGAATTGCCTCCTTCATAGTTACTGCCATGTAATAACAAGTGAGCACTCTTCTAAGTTCACTATTGAGTGGTTGTTTGCAGATGGCTCTTAATAACAGTGCAATTTTGTTCTGAACCTATGATTCATGAACAAGGTTGAGAACTAAAAGGCAGAAGAGGAGCCATAAATCCTGGTGCTGTCAGAATCAGGATATTTAAAGAGATGGACCGCAGACACCTCAGATTTGTTATCTTCTGGGTACTATCACTATTCCCAGCAACAGGGAGAAATAAAAATAGTTGTTATTTCTACAATGGATAAAAGAGTCAGTCTACACAAGATTTTTCTATTTGAGTTAAAAATAGAAATGTAAATAAAAGCAAAAAAACCACCAAATAGTTAAGATCTACTTAAGCCAAGAAGAGCTACTTCTGAGTTGAGCTGTATTTGTAATAAGGCTCATTGATGACCCCAGTCATTCTAAAATATCCCTTCACTTTATTCTCTTTTCTGCTTTAAAGACAAAAACCAAACCAAACTAAAGCAAACCAAACCAAACAAAACAAAAACACACAAAGGGGACAAGTTATATAATCTACACACTGGAAGACTAACCATTTTTATTTCTTATTGCAATTTGAATTGGAAAGGAACACTCAGTCCCAGAACATGGTAATTCATCTCCTGTTTCTTTGTCCGCAACTACAAGTAGGAGATAGTTCAGAGCCATTGCCAATCAGAAAACACAACAAAGCCCTATTAGCTTCTCATTTGTTTACTGGCAGATCACAGGCCACTTCCCTAGCATCTCAGACATCCTGTTAGCTCTTAGAGACTCCATCCAGGCATGCCTAGAGTACTTTGGAATAGAGCGGACAACTGAAAGCGTTCCTCTTTTTGTCTGTGAACATGTCATAGTTGAGTTGTGTTTTTAAAATATTCTCCACCCTTGTTTGTTTCTTAATGCAGTTCCAAGATGTAATTTGTATGGAAGCCAAAAGTGAAGACATGCTGAATATGTGAATGCTGAGGAAGTGGTTTCCTTAGCAATAACAGGCATGTGAAAGTCAAAACTTCCTTTCCTTCTCATGTGACCTTTTTTTTCAAAGCAATTCAGATAGAGGACAATGGAATTGAATTCCAAGCACCCACAGTGTTCATGAATTGCTAAGCAATGATTCACCAAGCACCCAAATTACTCTAGACTGCTTGAGCATTTTATTAAAAAAATTGCTTTGTATTTAAATTTTCCTTCCTCACTTTGCACATCAGTTTCGCTCATTCCTCCGAGCCACTTTTCCATCACTCTGAGAAAATGTAGATATATGCATAGAGGTTCTAAATAGTGATTAACATAAGGACTTTAGAATGTTAGACCATTACATACAATAGTCATAAGTATTTGTTCCTGTTGGATGCATTGGATACTTACAGCAAGGCGTGTTTGATAATTGAAGTCTATTATTTATTCAGAAAAAGTAACATAATATAATTTTTTGGCAATTCCTTAAACAGTATTTTAGAAATACTGAAGCTTTCATTCATTTCCATTACCGATTTATTTTGACCCACTCATCCTAAAAAAAAATGCTACATTTGGCTTACAAATTGCATGTTCCAGTTAGTCCTCAAAGGTTAAATGGTGGCAACTTATTTAACAATATACTAGAAAACTGAGACCTTAAAGAGTCATATTCTTTTGGCTTTAATTAAATTGCAATGTTCTTGAGGAACATAGACAAGGCCCTCCTGGGAATACTTTATAGCCTCTGAATCATGTAGCTCAAAGTCCCTAACATTACTCAACTTCTTACCATCATAATTCTGTGAAATGACTTTGAAGGGAGTGTCACCAGATGGACAGAGGACCTGGGGAACTGGGTGACCTTTCCCCTGTGATCCTTATGTGTCGTAGGGATAATAGTGACTTTCCAATTGGGTAATTATACTCATAAAATAAGCAACAAGAGGAGCTAGCAGAGCAAGTGTTACACAGTAGCTGCTCAAAAAATATTAGTTTTGCTTCTTGTTCTTAATGTCCTCTCCATCAAGATATTTTATATTCCATTTATGCCCATCTGCTCCTAATTTAATGCCTCTTCTGGACTCAGAAGTGGTCCAACATAGAATCTTCATGTTCAAGGGGGCCCCAACCATTATCTTCCTTAGTAGTAAATAAAGGATGAACACCAACAAAAGCGTAAATTCACTCTGGCCACTTACTACAATATTTGTGAAATTGTTTCACAAAGACAATCTAAGTTTCCAAGCCAGCAGGGTAATTCTCCATACCCTCAGACAAAGGCAGTGGATATATAAAATTTGCAATGCTCTCAGTTGCCTAGTGCACATGGCCCTTTGGCAGTGAGAGAGAGCAGTCTTTGGGGATCTCTTTCTCAATCTGGATGTGTACCCCACAGTGTGTAGATACTAGGTACCCTCAGTGAAAACCGGTTCTTGTTGTAGTGCCATCAGTGCTACAAATATCCCCTTCTTTTCTAATCAAGGCCAGTTCTGGAACGTGGACCCTAGTTCACATGGCCGATCTGGTTAGTCCTATTGCCACTAAACTGAAATCACTAGGAAAGTACTTGCCTATCTTCTGGAGTAGAATAAAAGAATAGGCAAAGACAGTGGGGAAAATATATAATGGATAAGTAATTGCTTGCCATAATATTTTTAGTGTTTATTTGTGGTTGACTCAGCTGACCAGAGAAAGGTGACTCCAGAAGTTAGTAGGGAACTTAGCTAAGTCACTTTATCTCTCCAGGCTTTGGAACTTTGGATTAAATTTCAAACTATGTTCCCTGGCACCTTAGACTTCTGTTATGCTGGGGACTGGGGACAACTGATTTAAAAAAAAAAAAAAAAGGCACTTAGCAGGTAGGATTCTGCATATCTGGGCTCAGAGGAAGCTCTGCTCTTACTTGTTTTTGCACACTTATTTAACTTGGTAAAAGGTTCCTTTGGCAAAAAAGAAAAAAGAAAAATTAAAGATATAGGCTAGATATTTTCTGATTTCCTTTGAGCCTTGACCTTCTAGAGCTGCAGGAATACAGATTTATAGATTACAATTCATATAGGAACCAATTAACAAATACAAAATAACCACAAAAACATGAACTACAAACTGTTTCAAGACAAGTCTAGTCTAATCTTAGTCACGATCTTATAAATGCCTGTGTTGTCCACAAGGCATTGAGAAAGATGTCATAGATAATTCACAGTAAATCTGTAGTGCTAGAAGAAGGAAACAACAGAAAATGCAGCATAAGCCTGAGGTTAACATGCTTATAAACCAATATGGTTCTCCCTATCACTTGCAGGGAAAGAAGCCCTCAATACCAGCCATGCATTTTGGGCTATCTCACACTAACCTATTTTACTAATTCTTTTTGACCTTTGAAAATGTCATAGGCACCATTCGGTGTTCAAAATGAAGGTCTTAAAAGTAGACAAGATTTCATCTACATCGTCAGGCAACATTAGGAAGAATTAGCCACAAAGGGATGGAGGGAACCCTCTTTCTAGGTGGTTCTCTTAGTAACAGACTTGGGGTCATTCTCTGTGCAGCCTGCTTTTAGGAGGTGAATTCTTTGATACCTGTTCCCTATTATCCAGTGTCTTCAGAAAAGGTTGGAAGTAAAGCAGCCAGTCTTTTTTGGCATGGTTTTACCCCTATTAAAAAGGCTATTGTTGAACTGTTCAAATTGGGATGCTTTGATTGTTAGCACGTTCAGCAGGCTGTGATTACAGTAATTACAGACCTGTGAAGGTCAAATTGACAAAACTGAATATAAACGGGGACAACCCACTGCACTAGTTCTTTCTGCACTCTTTGAGATTTTTTGTTGTTGTTGTAACAGTTGCCAAGTGGTAAATCTATAACAAAAAATAAAAATGAAAGTCATTGATTTGACAATTTGGCTTTGACCACTTAGATTCACTATTTGAGGTATTGAAGTGAATGCTACATTGTACTTTCAGGTTCAGATATATTTTTGGCTCTATGACCTTCCTCCCTAGTCATGGCCTTGAATTTGTATGATGTAGCTAGGTACTTTCTAAAGCACACCATGAGTCTTCAATGCCCCCTTCCTTTATTTGTCTCTTTGCAAGAGTGTGATGCTGAAGACAAAATGGACAGATACAGTTTTTTTATTTGTACATGTTGTATTATGGAATATTTAGCAGAAACAGCTCTGGAGGAAAGAAAACCCACATAATTATATGCAAATAAATGAAATAATCTTCTTATAATGATCTATTGAATAGCCAGAATAAAATTATTTCTCAGGTACACTAAATAAAAATGTCTTATTTTCCTTTGTCCTTATTGATGGTGTCAAGCAATAGTTTAAGTAATAATTAAGTAAAAATAGAGTGTATTATCATGTATTCTATGTGAAGGAGCAGAGAGAGGTAGAAAAAAATAAATCCATTCTACACAACAGAGAGGGATGTTTGTAGAGTACTGTGGAAAGGTATGGAGTCAGAAGAAAGGCTGTGCCTGAATAAAGCCAAAATAAGAGAGGCGGCTGGAAATTAATCAATTCACAAAAATCCAGATGTTTCATCTATTCAGAGCCAACTATCTGAATTTTGGCTGCCTTAAATGTTCATGTTTCCTCCAGATGTTTGCTTTCAGGTAGACATAGTCATAATCTCACACGCCTGAATTCATTATAATTTACCATATTGTTCAAAATTTAAAATGGCTTATGACAAGAATAAGGATAGGATAGTAAAGGAATTTTTTCATGTTTTAGTAGAAATGACATTGTTAAAGGGTAATTTTTTAAGGATGAAATTATGTCTCTCATATAAATATAAAATGAATATGTATCACAGATCTTACTTAATTCATCAATGAATGACAAAAACAGTAAAATGTTACAATTGGTTCAAAGGAGAATTCTAAGAACCGTGTGTGTGTGTGTGTGTGTGTGTGTGTGTGTGTATCTGTGTGTGTGTGTATCTGTGTGTGTGTGTCTATATAAAAGAATTTTGAGGTGAAATTATAAAAAAATGCAAAGTGGGCCTACCCAAAGGGAATGGTCAACTGCATTTTACCAGACATGATTATTTTTTATTTCTATGAACAAGAGTCATTACATTATTATCAGTTTTCTGCAAATTACTAAAATACTCAAAGACAATGGAAGGCAAAATAATCCAGAACAGTGCACCAAACAGGACATGTGCTAATCATTCTTGTTCCAATTTCAAAGTATTTATTATAATTTTTCATAAAAGACTTCATTTAGTAAAATTAAGTATACAAATATTTCTGAACACCTACTATGCTTATATTTAGTATCACCTCATTTACCACCTTCTTAGACATCCTCAATTACATTATTGATTCTTGTATACATCTTGCCTTGTAAGCATCTCCTTGTTTTAATTGCCTCCTATTCATCCTATTGGTGACAGAAGGATTCCTGCCCCAGGAATTCCTGCCAAGCGTACCTGACACTGGACAGGTGCATGCCACGCAGTTTCTCAGTCACATACATTCACAGTGCATTTCAGGGGAGGTGGATACCACACCACACAAGGTCACACCGTGGTTGCACTCAGGAAAGAGTAAACAACCAGGGCTGTGGGAGGCAGACATTGTACTATCAAAAGAATAAGGTGCTGGCACCCAGACTCTGGGCATACAGCAGTGGATGTGAAAAAAAGGATCACTGTCTTCCCTTCTAGAGAGAGTCAATAAACAAAAAAGTAAAATACTCAGTATGACAAAGAGTAAAGAGGGCAATAAAGAAATGATAAGCAGGAGATGGAAAAAGAAAGTGCAGATTGATGGGGGTGGAAGCAGTTTGTTGAAATTTTAAACAGGGTAATGGGGAGGCCTCACTAAGAAGATGACATTGACACAGGAAATGAAGCAGTGAGCCATGAAGACATCTGGTGAAAGAGCTTGCAGATGGAGAGAACAGCCAGTGCCATGGATGTGCAATAGAAGAATGGCCTCAAGTTCAAGAAAAGCAAAGGATCCAGTGTGGCTAGAGTGAACTGAGCTAGGGCAGAAGCAGAAACAGACAGAGTCCCCCTGATGTATTGGGATTGGAGAAGGAGCTGTGCAGGGTTTTCCAGTCTTTGATTTTTTTTTAAAGATTTGATTTATTTATTTGAGTGAGAGAAAGAGAGATAATGAGCAGGGAGAGCAGCAGAGGGAGAGGAGGAAGTAAACTTCCCACTGAGCAGGGAGCCTGACACCGGACTGGATCCCGGACCCTGGGAGCATGACAGAGCCAAACGCAGATGCTTAACCAACTGAGCCACCCAGGTGTTCCTCCAGTCTTCAATTTTTACTGAAAGAGTTGGAAACACATTAAAGGGATTTAGACAGAAGAATGACCCATCATTTGATTGATTTTTCTCTTTTATCTCTTAGAGGGCCTAGCAAAGTACTAAGAATATAAAGTCTACTCAATATACAGCAATTAATTATAAAGGGGACAGTCCCTTCCTTTATTGTTTTCCACAGTTTTCTACCATGATAGTAATTAGATGTTGATGCTTCTCACCTAAAGCACACTCTTACTGCAGAGAAATGGGGACTCAGAAAATTCAACTTCGACATAGCTGTTTCCGAGGAAATACCTATTTCTTCCCTAGTTACATCCCTTAAAAGATCTGGGTCTTCCCGACATAGGAAACATGGCAGGGATATGAAAAACTTACACACTTCTGGCAGTGTGTTTAGGGGGGGATATAGTCTTTCCCTGCACATGCAAATTCCAGAATTTTCTGCAGCCCTCTACCATAGGACAAGGAACATATGAACTTTAATACATTAAACATATTTCAAGTAGCTTTCCTTGTTCATAAATTTAGCTTACACAATGGAAATACATTTCAAGAAGTATAGTAGTTATAAATTTATACTGGAATGGACTCTGAAACTTTTTCCTTCTGTGAACAAGTTCAAATATAAAAACAGTATGTGTTATAAATTCTGATATCAGCAACTTGACTATATTTTGTGCAGTTTGACAGACAGGACTCATAACTTAGTCCAGTCATGCCTTTACTGAGTAAATATAGATCTATCACTGATATGATTATCCTGTCTTCATTTCCCCCCACCTTGATGACGGATTTGATGTTTTTACCATGAGCATTTAGAGATAGTGGAACATACAACCATCAAATATTTGGCTAGAGAAAGAAAAAGTTAGAGGAATCACTTCATCTGCTGCAGGAAAATGTCATTCTGAACCCGGAAGGTGATTGTTTGCTTTTAATGAGGTATCGTCTCCTATATTTTATATTATTTTGCAAATACTAAAGGCTGCAATGGGAAAGAGTCCCAAAAACAGGATGAGAGAAAGTTATCTGATGCAATTAGAGAAGAGCTCTCATGCATCCTTTATCACACTCTTCAGTTCAGACGCCTCTGAAAACCCACCACCACCACTCCCAATTTTGTGCATCTGGAACACAACGCTCATCATCAAGATTCAACTCAGACATGACTCACTCAATGAAGAACTTTCTTCCTCGGAGCCTCCACTCATTCCTTCCAGAATTGACCATGCACTCATTATATCCTATATGCATTTTTCTCACTGTGTATAAGGTACTATGTCCTTCTTTCAGTCTGTTTCTCCTGTTAGACAATTTAAAGACAGGGGCCATGTTTTCTGTGTTTTTATCCCAAACACCAAGCCCAATGCCTAGTACATACAGAAATTTAAAAATATTTAAAAAACAGTTCGATCTTGTCCTACATTCTAGGTACAACATTATACTGCACAAGAACAAAGCCCAGCCCGGCTTTACGATTTGGGAAAGGCCATTCTTCTTTCTCCAAGGCAGCATCATTACATAACAGAGCCACCACTCGTGGTAGCAGAATTTGGTATATAAAGAGAAATGGGATCACTACTCTTTAAATAATTCTCTGTTTCAGCATTATGTTACAAGGTATTTATTTAATAGAGATTTTTCTCATAGTGTCTGCTGTGCACTGTCACTAAAAAAACCCGCTTGACTTGCGTGAGAGATACCACTTTGCTGACCCTTGTTTAGTCATGAGTATGTACTGAATGCACCTATCCACTGTTCTCGGAGAAGCCCTGACTTGTGAAATATCTAAATGCCGATAGTTTGGAACAGGATTTATGTATACTAGATTCTATTTTTTTTTTTTTAATCATCAGTTGCCTCCTCGTAGGGTAGCATAACACCAACGGGATTATTATCACATTCGGTAATGGTTTTTGCTTCCTCTTACAGGCTCGGAGATAGGGGTTGGGGCTCTATATTCTAGGAGGAGAGGGCCTAAGAAAGGAACTGTATGGATGAGGGCACTATAAGTGCCAGTTGTCAGAGGCAAGAAGGGGGAAAAACCAAAGGGATCCTTTGAAAGGCAGCACATAGACTCTGATGGTGATTGTTTAAAAGCCTTTTCCATTCTGTATTTTAAATCTCCTCTTGTACCCTATGAATCTTCATTAATCCTGTCAAGCACAATTGCTTTGGGTTGGGACAACAGAGGGATAGTGGCAGCGGCCTGGACAAGAATAATGAGATAGTTGGTGGAGTGTGATGTGGGGGCAGTGGTCCCCAGTAAGAAGTGACAAACAGAAGCCAGAACAGCTTTATGCAGCACTGAGGCATACACGAGGGATTCTCAGTAATGTTCAAGAACAGCACTGGACTTGCTTCCATCAGGCAGGCTGGGAGCTCGATTCATAGTTGTTTGACTCCTCAAAGAAAGGAGCTTTGAAAAACTGGCAAAGCTAGGGGCACCAGGATTACAAACAGATAACTTTTCTCAAAGTATAAGGTAAAACTAAAATAGGTATACATTACAATACGTCTCCCCTGAGGAGCAAAGAGTTCCCAGTGAAAATTCCATAACCTTTCTGTCTTTACTCCTACACTTAATAAAAGGCCTCCTAGACTGAACAAGCCTCAGGTCTACTCAGAAGAGGAGGCAAATGAGAAAAGAGGGGGGCATGGGGACATAGAACGAGGAAGAAGTCAGAGACGGAAATTCAGAAGGTTCCCCGGGGGTGAGAGACTTCTTCTGGGAGCTCTCAGTGGCTTGGATTGAGAGCAAAAGTGACAGTGGCAGAGAGCAGGTAGCATGGCACTGGCACTCAGCCACCAGGACAAAGAACCCATCAAAACAGACCAAATGGCGAAGAGGCAGGAAGGTTTGGCCATGCATGCTGGCCGATCGTCAGCAATGACTCCTTACAGACACCAGTTGTCTCCGGCGGTCTGGAGGAACTGGCCCAGATGGCAGCATTCTAATCAGAGGGACTGCCTGATAATAAAAAGCATCCTGTCTGTGGTGAAGAATTTTTCTGAAGGTGGATATTCCCATGGTTGGTAAGGAATGCTACCATTTGGTCAGTCTCCTTCCCCCATGTGCCCTTTTTTCCTCCCCACTTCTTTGCCAAGCTCAAGTAGGAGCTCTTTTTCCTCTCCTCCTACTTTGTCAGTGTGTTCTGCAGCATGCACTCAGCTCTTTGGAATTCTGTGGGTGGCAGGGGTTTTCTCCTCCATTTCTTGTGCTCAGTGATGTGGAAAGGGAAGAAGTATGAACTCTGACACTTTATTTTTGCAAACATTTTGATGACCAGACAAGTGATATTCACAAATCTTAAAGCGGGTGGCAGAGATCTAGAAAACACCTTATTTATTACCAGCAGCAGGCCCTTTCTCAGATCATCCCAAAAATGCTGGCAAGTTCCCAACAGCCCAATTTGGAGAGAAGCCCATTTTATTCAAGCCCCAAATGGAATAAGCTATGCAATGGTTCATTGCATAAATACTCATTCTCTCCCTTCTCTAAGCCTTAGGTCTGTCCCTCTTGCACCCTAGTCATCTTTGCTATTTCTCTTTCATTAAATTCTTTTGAAGTGGTGGATTATTTTTTCTGTCTTTGAAAATTCCTTCTGGCTAGTGGATTTCAGAAGTGCAAGTGCTTTAAACTTTCCCCTCCTCTTTTGAATTAATACTGTATTCCACATTTTTTCTTTCCATTTTTGGGGACCGACTACTGTGTTGTTTTATATTACATTTTCATTTCAGAACTATTTGAAAATGGAACCCATGCCATGCACGTGAATATTTTGTCTGCTCTTAACTGATTTAATCAGCATGGATACCATTATTCATGCAATTGCATGAATAATTTATTTCACTGTTGTAAAAGTTTAATAAAAGTTTTCTTGTCTTTATCAAATTCCATGTTACTCTTTGTTCATTTTATAGCAGCAACATAATCAGAATATAAAGCAGCTCATATCAAAAAGCAGCAAATGGCATGGATTACATTAAAACTCTTGTATATATTTTATTGCCATTTTATCTATGATTAAATTAGAATTTATATATGGAGAAAGTATAGCAGCTATATAGATTTTAACATGACCAACACTAACCCATTGGTACCACTTAAAGATTAGAAAAAGTTAGAATCACATTACTACAACTGAAAGACCCAGCCTTATTTGTACCATTTAACAAAACACACGGTTCTTGTCCATGTGCATATGTGTTTATGTGTGTGATCTCCTACTCACTGTGTAATACTGTATTAATGATGAATTCCTAATACGGGATGATTGTTATTTCTCACATAGAGGTACTAGAAACAAATATTTGTTCACTGTTAATTTTTCTGTTAAACTCCCAAGTTGGCTATTTCACCCCATGAAATTATTCTATAGGTTAAAAGTATATCAATATTTACATATCTTCCTTTACTGCTAGCATGCAGACTTTATGAATAAGAGTCATAAATATTTATATCTACATGTTAGTAAAGCCATATTATTATCAACTATGGATGTTAAAATTGCAATTATGCTCTTTTCACATAGTTAGGTGCAAAATTCTTAAAGGTTATAAATAAATTCAAGATTGCTATGAAAAATCCAAAAAGGCACTTATCCAATAAAGGATGGAAGTATATATAATTATAGAGAAAAAAAAGGTTGGTTACAGTTGAGAAAAATGCTCCTTTGCTGACACAAGTCCACAATCTCTTATCTTAAATTCCCGGACCCAGGATGTGTTTTATAAATCAAAATTTGAGAAATTTTAGAAAGGTGATATAATACATATACACTGCATCATGAAACATCACCTGGAGAGCCTAGAGCAGCACCCTACAGTAAAATGTTTAATATATCCTAAGCTAAACTTATAAATGTTCATTCTGTGTAAGTTAATTAATGACTATATACTTTCGTGTCAGTTCAGATAGGTTTTCTTGTCAAATGAGTTCAGATTAGTTCAGGTTTGCTCAAATTAGCCACTTTGGCTTTTTCAGATTATAGATTTTTGTTTACATATAATAAATTTTTCAAAGCATCAGCATGGTCTGGGTACTGTGCTAGATGTTGCACCTAAAATTAAATATGATAAAGTTACTTCTCCCAAAAGGTACACAGTCTAATTGATGAGACACTTAAGCAAATCAATATTTATATGTTTGCATTGGATGATAAGGAAAAAAAGAAAAAAGAGCATCTAGATGACACTGAGGAACCAGGGAAAGTTCTTAAAGAAGTTTCCATCTCTAATCTAATGAGAAATATTTTTCAGGAATAAACACATATAAATATTTTAAACATTTCCAGAAAAACTGCACTTCTATATTTGTTTTAGGAACAAACCCATAATACAGTATATAATTCTAGCCCCCCAAATTCTCTTTGGTAAACTTTTACCAGATTATGCCACTCTAAGAAACAACTTCTAGATTTCTATGGTTTACAACAATTTTTTTTATTTCTTATTCATGTAACATATATACTGCTCCATGTGTCTTCTTTATTCTGGGATATAGGCAGAAGGATCAGTCATTACCTGGGATATTGCTACTCTTAGAGCAGGGGGAAGAGAATAAGGGCATTACTGGGGCACTTGTGTGGCTCAGTCAGTTAACCATCCAGCTCTTGATCTTGGCTCAGGTCATGATTTCAGGGTTGAGGGTTAGAGCCCCATGTTGGGCTCTTCCCTCCGTGGGAAGTCTGCTTGGGATTCTCTCTCTCCCTCTCCCTCTGCCCCTCCCCCAGTTTTCTCTCCTT
>PITA01019155.1:0-38388 GCA_004023965.1 Spilogale gracilis | reverse complement strand
ATGAGGTGGAGGGGAGGGCCTCTCAAGCCAGGTTCGGAAGCCTGAATTTTGCCCGGAGGGTGATGGAAGCCACAGGGCCCTCAGAATGACAGAGGGGATATAAGATCCCTGGGTAGCTTGGAGGCGGAGGGAGCCCGAGCTGAAATGACAGTGCAGGGAGGAAGGCAAGTCACAGGAGGGCCGCTGGGAGGGTTAACAAGTAAGAGGTGGCAGGCTGGGGGCTGACGGGAGGCACGGAGTGGGGGCCAGGAGGAGCTGTGGTCCTGGGCTAAGCATGGGTGCACAGAGACAGAAGTTCCACCGGAGGGGAAGATGCGGAAGAGGGAAAAGTGTCCTCGAGGAAAGAGATTGGAACGAGTACAGACTGAGTCGCTACTGCGCGCCAGGCACTGAGTCAAGTGTGCACATACGGTCTTAATTGCATCTCAAGTTCAACCAGCATGCGGGGTTGGGAATCACTCTCCAGACCCCATCCAGTGCTCCAGTCCAAGGTCCCAGCTCGGGACAGCTCCCACAGTGGGGACACGCGCAGGGGCGGTGTTGGCTTAGATATGGCTGCGACTCACTACCCAAACTCCCTTCCCACGGCCACCTCTCCGGGCACCCTGCTCCAGCCCAGCTGCTCTGGGCAGAGCTGGAACGCATGTGGCCTCCCAGGCCCTCCCCCGAAGCCACGGCTCTTGGGGTGTCAGATGTGTGGGCTTGAAACCCCAACTCACAGCCTGGGCAACTCACTTGCCCCGGTTTGCTCATCTGAAAGCAGAGATAGGAATTCCGGCCTCCGAAGGTGGCTGAGGGGAATCACAGAAAAGAATGCATGGGAAGGCACAGGATAGAGCTGGTTCTCACACAAGGCACACAGCAGGTGCTCATGTCTGCTCATGTCTGCTGACTCGGCCTCTCCTGGCCTCTGGGGACACCTGCCTAACCAGACTCCTGGGCCACGGTTTCCCTGTGTCTGCCCACTGCCCCGCTGGGCTGGTGCCAGCCACGTGGAGGCCTTGGAAGGCAGACTCTGCATGGGAAGACGGGACCTTCGGATGTGGCCTGTTGTCTGGGTTCCAATTTGGATTAAGTGGCACATACACACAGCTTCTCCAGCCGCTGACAGCCTACCCCACTCCCTATGGGGAGCAGCAGAGGGCCCTTGAGAGGACAAGGGCATGTGGTTGTGTGTGTGTGCTCAGGCGGCTGGCCCTATGTATAGTCCTGGACCGAACTCTATCCTGGGGAAGGCATGGGGCGGGGCAGACCCGGGGATCAGACTCTGATGGCACCCCTCGGGGCATGGCGGGGGTGACCAGGGATGAGGGCCAGTGCGGGGAGGACCTCAGTGGGCAGAGGAAGGGAAGGCTCAGCAGGGCTCAGAAACCAGGCGAAGTTGCTCCTGTAGATGTGAGGTGAGTAGGGCAGACAGAGACAAGAAGGATCCAGGGAGCAGAGAAGAGGGAGATGACATCTGGGGAGATGGCCCAGAGCAGGCAAAATCTCAGCCAGGCCTGAGGAAGGGAGGGGCTGGCTCTGCCCCAGCGGATAAGGTGGAGCTATAGGAGACGAGGTACACAGTGGAAGGGGAGTCCTGGGGGACAGGAGGAGGCTGAGGGGGGCCGGGGTGCCCCCTGAGCCGTGTAGCCTGACAGGGACCAGGACTTCCCTCTGGAGCCCATCCTCCCACAGGCCCAGGTGCTCCCTACATCAGGGAGTGGGAAAGCCCTCCTAGGCAGCGCAGGAAGAGGATAAATCTGCTCAAGTCGCCTGCCTGCCTCTTTGCTGGGGTCCTAGCTCCACAGCCTGACCTTGATCCCTAGGTATCTGTGGGCTGGGCTCCGGCAACAGCAGGTGGGGTGGCACTGATGGGGGGGAGGTGGACACTTGGCCTTCCCCTGCTCCTCCCTCCTCCAAGTGGGGGACTCCGTCCTAACCCCAGGGGCTCCTGGTCAGGAGGCCACAGGCACGCCTGGGAAATCAGGATATTATTTGGTAGCAGGGGAAACCTTGGTATACTAAGGGCAAGAAGAACTTGATCTACTGAGACCACTGGATCTCCCACCTGCCAACGAGCCCTGTCTACAGCCTCCAGCTCCCTCACTGACGACCCTCCCCTACTTGCCCAGGCCCATGCCCCTGGTGTTGTCCCTGCTGCCTAGCTCCTTGTCTGGTCTAAGAACAAATCTTGCGGCCCTATCTAAAATGTGATCCCTTCTCCCCGCCTCTACTAACTGGACCCTGTGCTTCCACAGTGCCCCTAAGCCTCATCTCAGATCAGCAGCCGCAGTGGGATTCCTTTTCAGAATAAGTCAGATCTCATTACTCCTCTGTCAAAGCCCCTCCAAGGACCCTGTCATGTTCGAGTCAAACAAAGTCTGACCAAGCACGGAGCAGTCAGCTTGACCCTCCCTGGAAATCTGGCTCCGCCCACTCCTGCCCCTCACTCACTGAATGCAGTGCATTCTGGCCTCCTGGGTTTTTCTGGAGCTCAGAAGGCACACTGCTGCCTCAGGCCCTTTGCACTTACTACTTCCCTTCCCTGGGACACTTCTTCCCAAGTATTTCTGTACTGTTCACCTCCTTCAAGTCTTTGCTTGAATATTATTTTCCCAGGGAGGGTTTCTCAATTTCTTCATTCGAGACTGCATCCCCTCTCCACCCAGGGCTTCCTATTCCATTCTTTGCTTTGTTTGCCTCCTCCGATGCGCCATAAGTTCCATGAAAGCAGAGATGAGTGTGTTTTGTTCCCCAGGCTGCAATTCCTAAAACACGTCCTGGCCTGCGGTGACTCACGGAGTATTTGTGGGAGTTGCTCAGACTCAGTCCCCTGCGGACAGTAGTCAGGGCAAAGATCCCAGATCCCTCCCTTAGGACTCCTTACCCATGAAAGGAGCAGTGAGCACCCTCCTCAGTCCCCATCTCCTAACCCACTCCCCACCCCATCCGGGCCCAGCACTCACCATCCACTGGACTGAGGTAGTCGTGGAGATGGGGTGCACTGGAGGCACCCCCACTTTGCATCAGCAGGTCCCCGTAGGGTGCAGGGTGGCCCGCCATGAGGGTCATCTGGTGGTAATAGTCTGAGGGGTTGGTACCTGGAGCAGGGAGGCCAAATAGGCCCCTCTCCTTGAGGTGCTCGTGGGCCACTGTGGGCAGGAGGGAGGGAGAGAGAGAGAGAGACACTGTCAGGATGTGGCCAAAAAAAGAGAGAAACACACACGTGGCCTGAAGAGCTGTGCCCCCATCTCCCTTCAGGGTCTGCTGGTCTGTCCTCTGCCCCTAGGTCCCCTCCCCCTTCCAAGCAGACAATGTGGGGGGATATTCTGCAGATGGGGAGTCAGAGTCAGAGCCCGCATGCCTCCATTTCCTCAAAGGCTTAAAACAAGCACTCCCTCCTCCCCCTCCAGGCCCAGCAGGAGCCCAGAGCTGCAGGCCCACAGGGCCCAGAGGCCAGCGGAGTCTTCAAAGGAAAAGGAAGCCTCAGCCAGAGGCGCCACGGTGGTCCTGGTGGTCGACTGTTGGTTTGGGCCAGGTCAGTCTGGCCTGAACATTCAAGGCGAGATTTCCGGGACCTGGCCAGATAAGGCTCCCGGCCTGTCCTGCTGGCAGCTGCGCAACCCGGGACCTTGCAGCCAGCCCTGCCTGGGGGCTCGGCCAGGAGGCAGGGAGGAGGAACTGCAGAGCATCTGGAGGGGGCTGACCCTGGGTGGAGGGTGGAGGGTGGGACTTGGAACCCAACAAACCCATCCAGAGGCCTGGCTTTTACCAGCTGTGCAAAATCGGGAAGGGGCTCAGTTTTCCACCCTTAAAATGGGGGGAACAACACTCACAACTCAAGTTACCATGAGAAATGAGAGTGACAGCCAACATCATGTTGGGCACTTTCTGGGCCTTTGCAGGCACAATGCCGAGGGACTCACATTCATTTTGAGGGTCACCGTCCCCACACACCATGAGCAGAGGGCCACTGTTACCATCCTCCACGGGTAGATGAGGACTCTGGCGCTCTCTGCTATTAGTCTTGGCAAGCAGCAAAGATCTCATATGCGCTGGGCAGAGAGAAGCCAGTGAATGGAAGCAGCCACTGTCCCCACCTTGGCCTCCCTTTCTCTGCTGTATCCGCTAGAGAGAGCCTTGGCCCGCAGCCAGGGTCATGCCCCATGGCCTCTGCCTGTCCCTGCCGGAAATGCCCCCCTCCTCCCTGAAACTCTCCCTGGAGTGTCCATTTGTTGTCAGATCCCACACTGTGGGGCAGACACGACCTCTGATGGCTGATGAACTTCCTGGGCCTCATGTGGGCAGGTGCCAGCGCTGGTGTGAGCCGAACGTGCTGTCTCTACCCACCTGGGGGCTTGGTTCAGGGCCTGCAAGGGCCCTGCATCTCAGGTCTGTCCCCTGCGAAGGTCAGAGTCTTGCAAATTAGCCATGTGCCCTCTGGTGCGGAACCCAGGCCTCTTAGCTCAAGGGGCTGGCGCTGGGATAAGCGGGGGAGAGAGAAGCCCTAGCGATATTTCTATAGAAATAAGGCATAGAATCACAGCTCCACAAATGCGAGTCTCTTCTTCAAGGGCAGCCCAGTCTCAGCCCTTGGCTCTTTCATGGGCTGCACCACCGTCAGCTGAAACTACAGCATCCTTGTCTTTTCTAGAGACACCTCTCAGGGCCCTGTGGACCCCCCCTTGGAGGACTGCCACGTCCTGCCCAGTCCTCCTCTGTAGGAGCCCTGTCATCATGCATCTTGGTTTCCTAACTTCCTGTAATGAGTTAGGACAGATGTGATGCTAACTGCTGTTCAAATAACAGAGTGCTGTCCTCTCCCAGGTGGGGGCCTTAAACTCCAGGCCACCTGGGCGCCGGCTGGCTCATCAGGAGAATCGTGGAGAAACCCAGGCCCACTGTCCGGAGTTGGCGGCTCGGCGTGGAGGCAGTGTGATCCTTCAGGGTACCCTCAGCAAAGATCTCAAATGCGCTGGGCCGCTCAGAAAACCCGTAAAGATTTCAGGACCATGAGACCGAAGCTTTGGGGGGGCTTTCTGTCCATGCAGAGGCCAGAGTCCTTTTCCTTGGGAAACGCCAACCTGAGCGTCTCAGGGCCAGGATTCGGCTCCAGCTCTCGGTCACAGCCACGATGTGGTGGAGGGCACATTCCCCCTGGCAAGGACTGGAGCTAGTGACAAAGGAAGCCACTGGGATCGTGTTTCCAGGAGCCCTGCCCACAGGCCCTGGAGTGCAAATGTCTTCTAGAACCGCCTGGACCAAGAGGCATGGTTATAGTGGCAGGTTTACAAGTTGCAGCCTGGTTGGCTTTGCAAATGACGCTAGAAAGTGGCTACCGGGCGCCGTGGAGGGGGCACGGCGCAGGGCAGAGGGGCGGGAGCGTATCCCAGGAAGGCAGGACGGGCACAGCCAGCTCCCCAGTGTTCTCACTACTGTCTACTGTCCAGTGTGGGTGTGTACGTGTGTGCATGTGCGTGTCTGTATATCAGTGAGGCGGCGGTGGGGCTGGACGTGTTAAAATTTTTTTTGAACTATAAAATTTTAGACCTGGAAACATCTATTTGTATTATGTGACCCGCCCTTTCTTGCCTCTAGTTAACTGGATTGGGGTAGCCATCTGATCTCTGAGCTGGGCCCATCAAGCCTCTCTGAAGCATCTGAGAGACACAAAGCAGCGGGGCTCATCCGTGGAGCCTTGGGGTGCCATTTGGAGGGCATGTGTTGACCTACAAGGGGCACACAGAGCAGAGATGTGGGCAGAAATCAGCGGGCTCTGCCTTCCTACGGCTCTGGGGACCCAAGTGACACCTCGATCCGACACCCTCTTTATGTCGCCAGAAGCAGATTTGATTCATTGAGACCAAAGAATTCTCAGCTAAGCTAAAGACATGAGCAAACATACCTTATCATGCAAAAGGTGCTTCCCAACAGCTCTGACTTTAATGAGCACAAAACCCAATGTTCACCAGATCCTCTCGGCTTTCCCCATTCATTTACGGAAAAACCCGTGGTCCAGGGTGATGGGGAGGAATGCCAACCTGCTCACACTCCCAGGGGACTGGGACTGGGACTCAACAGCATAAGAGTTAGCGGCACGCCACCCCCCTCCCGCCCCCGCCCCTCAGCACCAAGCTCTACTCACCGTCAGTGGGGCTCAGACCCCGGGCTGCAGAGATCGCCGGGAGCGTGGGGCTGCTGTGCATGGCACGGATGTAATGCTCCATGTGGGGGCCCACGTACGGGTGGGGGGCATTGAAAGGGGACTCCCCAGGGCCAGCGGGGTGTGGGGAAAGCCGGATCAAAGAGATGTCGGAGATAACAGGACTGCCGCTCAGGGCAGGAGGCCTGCAGAGACAAAGGAAGGGGGGTCAGAAGGCATGGCCTGCTGCAGAAGGATGTGTGGGGGAGCCCTGCTGAGCAGCGGGCACGGGCACCCTTCGTGTAGTCTGAATTCTCACACGTTAGCCAGTCACACAGCGTGAAACCCCTACGGGCTGCTGCGGCCGCCAGCCCACGGGTCTGGTGCTGGTCATGAAGCTCTCGGCACTCACGGTTGTATCTGCACAACCACAGGACCAGTGGGCCACATGCGTGTGCCCAACTGTCATCACAGCTTTCCCAGGGCCTGCGCAGAGTGCGACGAGTGGCGGCAATACAAATCTTTGTTAGACGAACAGCTGCATGCATTCCACATGAATGAAAAGCAGAAAACACTAGTATCGGGATGAGAGGCAAGGAGCTTGTGTTTCTAATGGAATGGAGAGAAGGAGAAGGGATTGGGAGAGGACCCAAAAGGAGAGAATTTGGGGTTTAGCTGGGCAGCCGCCACCGTGGAGCACCCGCCATGGGACCAGCTGGGAAGGAACAGAGTAGAATTTAAGAAGAGTTCTCAAATGATGAACCATAATTAAAATTCTAGAATATTCTTTTAGCTCTCCTTACAAGGGATTCCTTTTTAACACTAACAGAGCCTTCCTTCTCGGATGCCCACCAGCGGTCAGGCGTGCACCTGGCCTAGACCCTGTGCCTCGGGCTGGCGGGGCTGCGGCTCACCCCTATGTCCCCTGCCCAGCCTTCCAGGGGATGCCGGCCACACTCGCTCGGAGGCTCTGAGCAGCTGCTAGCATGTTAGCGCCAGGGTGCTCTGAGGTCGTCTACCCCAAAAGTTGCCCATTAAAGAAAACTCAGGGTTTAGGGAAGCAGCTGTGAAACCACAGCTAAGTCACCGGGGGCCACGTTCACCAAGATAATTTTCACTTTCTCAGAAAACGGGGTCTCTCTGTGATCCGATATAGTGTCAAAAAAAGTGGTTCAGACAACCCCGCATTAGGATCCCAGCTGTCAGCAGCTCAGTCGCGCTGAGTGAGCCCTTTAAACTCTACGAGTCTCAGTTTCTTCAACAGTAAACTGGAGATGAGTGCCTTTCTCCTGGGGCTGCCTTGAGGAGTTAAGTCCCCCAAACGGTGTTCGAGACGCAGCCGTGTGTTCATGGCCAAGAGCCGCCATTGTCCATCAGCCCATACTCGGACGCCAAAACCCAGCTGTGCCCGGAGGCCATCCTGGCCCCCCAGCATGGGATTAACCTTGAATGTGGGCAAGGGCACTGTTAGAATACGTCAGAGTGGGGATCGCTTGTCCACCGGCTGGAGCAAACCAGACAGCATCCGGGCTCATGCCACACGGGGAGTGCCGGGACCCAACAGGTGACATCCAGATGTCTCCCCGTGTGGGTTTCACAAACTCCCCGCTTGGAGGATGTGAGCCTTCTGCTACAATTCTTTCTCGCTTTTGCAGATGTGATTGCAATGGAAATGCAGATCCAAAGAGCCCTCCAGGCAGCTCTTCCACATGCTTTTGCACTCATGGAATCTTGGAAGGCCCTTGCCCTGGCACGATGTCTTGGTTCCTTCCTCCCTTGTACTTCTGCAGGTGCCTGCTTCTGGTCCAGGGTTGACGGGTCTTGTCCGTGGTACCTCTGCATGCTAGCCCCTGGCAGCTCATGAACTACCATTCCCCAGAGGGATTTTCAAGAGCCATGACGGTCACACGTCTGTTTCCAGGCACTGAGTGGGGCAGAAGGGAGCTTTTGGGTAAGTCACACATCACAGCTTCAAGCTGCTCTCACTCACAGGCTGCCTTCTGAGGCCAGCCCATCAGGGAGGGAACTGCATCCAGTGCAAGGGACTTCAGACATGGCTTTGCTCTAGGCAGGGGCACTATGGGTCCAAGGGTGGTGGGGGGAACAGAACCAAACTAATTCACCCTCTCACCAAGGCTCTCTCTCGCTGCCTCGGGCATGCTGACCAGGGTGTGATGGACACTCACCATCCTGCAACGGGATGGGTGATCTGTGAACACAATACTCGGAGAAGACCACCGTGGGCCGGATCTGTGGGGCAGGGAGGAGACCGCTGTCTGACTCCCGGGCACAGATCTGGGATTGAAAGTAAGAGTTCTGGAAGGCTGCAGATATTTCAGTAAGCACGGGGTGTCCTGGAGAACAGTGTGAGGCACTTCTTGTCCTCAGATCCCATGGTCCTCCCCTGAAAACACGAGGCAGGGTGGGTTCCCAGGGCCTGCCGGACACTGGCCAGGGTGGAGGTCATAGCGGCCTGTGGTCACTGAAGCCAGTGTCTACATGGGAAGTTAAAGGAACACATTTAGGGCACCCAGCAGCCGGGGTCTGTCCAAGGCTGGCCAGATGAGCGTCCAAAGCAAGAGGCTGGAGACGTGTTCTCATGGCAACAAGCGCGGGATGGGGCAGGGGCGGGGCTGCCTTGGGGGGGTGGAGTCCAATCCAGCCTAGTAGTTGGGCCTGGAGGTCCCCACAAGGAGGAACTGGGGCATTTGTCTTCACACCTCAGCTATCATCCTTCAGGGGAGAGGGAAGCCTGCAGCTCTCTTCCCACCACAGATCACATCATGGGAATAGGGAGCTCATTCTTTCAGCGCACCGTGGGCCCTGTCTCAGGCCCTGGGCTCAGAGGAGAGCCTCAGGAGCTCCCAGCAGCCTCAGAGGAAGCATAGGCTGCGTGTCCTCCTGGAAGAGCTGTGAAAACCCTGACATGGCCCTGGAGGACACTGCGTCCGAGTGCGGCTGTGTGGCCCGAGAGAGACAGGCCAAGACCGAACCCAAGCCTGCCTCCTTCCCGGGCCCTTCATGCCAGGGGCCGCCCCACCCCACCGAGAACACTGAGAAGGCCTCCCTGTTCCCCTGGGCAAGGAGCTGAGAGAGGCCGAAGTAGGCCCGTTAGGGTTCGCTGGTGAGACAGGTCAGCTCCCAGGGCAGGTTAAAGAGTACAGGGAACATCCCCCTGCTCTTCCCAGGGCCAGGCTCGCTGTCCCTGGTAGGCCTGGGAGCTGTGGGACCGAGGCTGCTAGAGCCACTCATGGACGCACAAATGTTCTTCTTTTAGAAGCAGAGCAGGACTGGATTCTGGGGGCCATGCAGGGGGAAGCAGTGGGGCAAGACCGGCATCTGGGTACCGCCTGTGCTTTCAAAAACATTGGTTCTCTCAGGGACCCTGATCTTTCCCACCGAGCTGGGTGGCCTTGGCCAGCACGCTGCCCTTCTCTGATGCTTCCCAGGGTGGGGACACTCAGGGGCTTAGCAAGCGACCTTCCCTTCCTCCCTTCCCTTCCCTTCTCTGCAACAAGTTAGCTCGGGTGTGGAGCACCTACTGTCCTGAACCCCCAGCACCCAGGACAACACGTGCCTCGGCCATCATAGCCATGGATGACTTGATCCAGATGCCTCCTCCAGGAAGGTTCCCTAGATATCCCCTCTGTACAGTGCCACTGAGTTGTGCCCTTACCCAACATCTCCTCAAGATAGGGCTGGTGGCATGCTGGCCATCACAGGACATCAGGCATGTATATCCTTTTTTTAATCGCAATAAATAAGTCACCAAGAAGGCACTTTATGCCCATTGTACAGATGAGGACACAGCCAGTAAGGCTAGGTCCCACCTTGCGTAAGGCCACTCAGAGAGCAGGTAGTGGGACTACAACCCACCAGGTGGGTTTGGGCCCCATCCTGCCCTGTGCCTGTCCCCTGGGCAGAGAAGAGTGTTCTCCTGATGACTGTGGTTTTCTGTGAGCAGGACTTGTGGCAGGAGTGCAGCGTCAGGCAACGGAAACACCTGAGAGCACAACAACCTTCTCCCTACTCTGTTTCAGCTTCCTTTTCTGTCTTCCTTTCCATTCCCACTCCCTCACCAGGTCCAAGCCAATCCAGCTCCCAGGTGGGGGCTGGGACCTCTCCTTCACACTGTGTTGTCAATGGCAGATGAGGATCCAGGGGGCACAAATGTTCCAAGAGGATGTCATTGTGACAGACCAAACCAAACAAAAGGAATGAATCTCAAAGTGCAGAATTCCAAGCATCATTAATACATGTGGGAGGAGCAGGAATGCTGACAGTCACACCAGCACTGACCATATTCAAGGCAGGTTCGGGGAACAGGGCCTGACCCTCAGCGACCGCTTCCCTTTCTTCTTACATGTCCACACCGTCGGCTGTGGGGGCTCAACCCAGGTCCCAGCTGTGGCCTGTCCCAGCCTTGAATTCTGGCAACTGGGCACAGACTCAAGAAGGTAGCTGAGAGTGAGAAGAGAGGCCGACTGCGTGAGCTCACATTCTCCTCCATCAGATGCAGGCATGCGCACTCACGCACCTGCCCACCGCCATCAGGTGGACGAGCCAAGCCAGCCTTGCCACCAGCTGCTTCCCCCGGACGTCACTCTCATGCACTGCTTTCTCCCCCGCGGTCCAGTTCTGAGCTCATCTGAGCCTGATTCTACCACCCTGGGTCTGTTTGTTCACATTCCTGACAAAATTGTCCCAGACACGTGCTCTGTGCCCAGGACCTGTAGGGAGCTCAGAGCCCAAATGGAAGAGGCAGACCCATAAGTCAGGTAAGCACTGGGCAGTTTGATAAAGACCCCAGCAGAGGAAAAAAAGTTATCTAACTTTGCATGTAAGCATAAGGGAACACTTCACAGAGAAGGTGACCTTTGGGCTGGGTTCTGAAGGATCAATAGGAGTTCGTGAGAAAATGTGTGACCCAAAGGAAGGAAGCAGCATGCGCAAAGAAAGGCTGGCATATAGGGATATGTCTGGGCAAAGGCTATACCTGGATGGGGGAGCAGAGCACTTGGGGCTGGGTCTATATCAGACCCATGTCATTTCTTCTCCGGGGCTAGGGGCCATGTGACCTAGCCCAGCTGATCAGCGCATTCCCTATTCTCCGGTACTGTGATCATTTCAGAGATGGGCATATGCTTAGGGTAGCCACTTTGGCTGGACTCTTTGGAGTAGAAGGTTTCTCTGTCCACATGAGTTTCTATGCAGGTAAGATACAAGCCTGGCATTGTCGGGGACCGTGAGGGGAGAGGCCAAGAGTGCAGATGGTACACAGAATGTCAGAGGTGGAAGATGTGGCACCGGGTTCTTGAATTGAGCCCCTAGGACAGATCCAGCTTCACTGGAAGTCAGTCGCCTGAGCCAATATACCTGTTTGCTTGTGTAAAGCACTCTGAGCTGAGTGTTTCTAACATAGGCAAGTGCTAAGGCAAGGCTTGATGAACACAGCCTCTCCCTGCCCAGAGCGATCCTGGGCCCAGCATTCGGCAAGGCGGATCGGAGCCATCGTTCCCGGGCCCTGTCCATGTTCCCACGTGCCGGACTGAAGGAGGGGGTGGCAGGTGTCCTGCCCGGGGCTGCTGAGGCTGGTGAGGACCGCGGTGGGGGCCCTTCCATATGTGGGCATGAGGCAGAAGCAGGGCGCTCTAGGCAAGACGAACGGCCACCGGCCTCCCTGCCTCCGTGTGTGCAGGGGTGGGGGGGGCGGGACGCACACACTTATGCTCACACTGCTGACAGTCTGGCCTGCAGCAGGACCCAGCTTCCCAGGCAGCCTCGGACTCCCACGCGTCCTCCCAACACAGGCACTGGCTGGATGGCCGGGCAGCCTCCTCCGCCCCGAAGGCTGCAGACAGAGTCACGAAAGGGTCTCTCTGGAGCAGCGTCTTTCCTCGACTCTCTTCCCTTCACTCTCTATTGGGAGTGGGGCCTGGCCCAGCTCCCAGACAAGATTTCAGGGCCAGACCCAAAGACCAGGATGGTAGCCAGGGAGAGAAAAGACAGAGAGAATGGGCCCAGCCAGGCCTCACTGGCCACCTGCTGTTCTAGCCTCTTGCATGGCTGCAGGGGGGGGCGGGGGGGAGCCTCAGCCCATGGAGTGGTCAGCCTCCGCCCACGCCGACGGCATGCAGCACACGCAGCAACCCCACAAGGCAGGTCTTGGTGCAGAGGGAGACTGCGGTGCGAGGTGGCAAGTGAGACTCGTCCAAAGCTGCAGAGAGGAACGGGCTTGACTTTCTGACTCTGCGGGGTCAGGCTTGCCTCTTAGACATTGCCAGCCGTCCACCCAAACGCAAGCTTCCGCCTCCGCTGTCTGCCCTCAGCAGGTTCCGCTCGGTGTCCCTCTGCAGACCTCCCCTCAGCTGGCCCTCCTGCCAGCCGTCGCTGGGGCGGGGAGCAGGCTGAGGGTCGCCGCTCACACCTGTGGCTGGAGCCCGACTTCCTGGGTCTGAATGACGGCTCTGCCACTTACTACGGGCCTCGGGAGGGCTCTCTGCCGGGAGCCTCGGCGTCCTCACCTGTGGGATGGGGTGGCAGTGGGAAGGCCTGGGCTCCATGTGTGGTGCAGCCCCGGCTGCCCAGTAGAAGCCCCCTCCCTCCAGTGCTCCCCATGTCTCTTCTCAGATTTAACGGATGACAAAGGGAAGACTTGCAGAGAGTGGGATGGACCCAGCCCGAGCTTGCAACAAGTCCGGCCCTTCCTGCACGTGCTGGCCCAAGGTTCTGGAGGGAGATGAAAGGCAAAGCCACTGCCGTGAGAAGCCCACAGAGCCACATGTTGCTCTGCACCAGAGTGGCTGGGCCCGAGCCAGCACTGCACCCTCGGGATGGGCGCCATCCTTGGGAGCTAGGAGGATTGGGCTGGGGCCTTTGAGGGTGTATGGCTCCCGCAGGGCTGGGGGGTGAGTAAGGAAGGGATGGGATGAACAGGGAGGGCCTCTGACCCCTAGCGCAGCCCGAGCAGGGTGCAGGGGCAGGGGCAGGAACCAACGTGCTGCTTACTGCGGTGAGAGGAGGGGTGAAAGCGCAGGGATGCGGCCCCGGTCCCCCACCCATGATGCTGTTTGGAGAGGCAGAACGAGGCAGAGCTGAGCGGTGCTGACTCACCCAGACTCAGCAGGAGCCACTGGGGCAGATCCTCCCACCTGGAGGGGGGGGGAGTCAGGGGCCAGAGGGAAGAACCCTTGACCACCCAGAGATGCTCCTGATGGCTGTGTTCCAAGACCTTCTGTGCAGGTCAGTCGGGCCAGAAATGGGTAGGAATGGACACTTTGCATCCCATTTCACAGACAGCATTACTGAGACCCACAGCAGCAGTGGCACAGCGATGGTGAGGTCGATGGCACTGCTGGATAGCACTGCATGACCTGCTCTAGGGGCCTTTGCTGAGGATGAAAAAGGGGAGGTCCGCTCACTTGGGACTACAGACCTATAGACCTCAGCCCGGGCATGCCTCTTGGGATGACCAAAAGCCTCAGCAGCACCAGGGGAGATCCTGCATGGTCACACACCTATTTCTCTCTCCATATGCCACCTCACGGCCTCCGCTTGGCTTCTGGGCACCTGCCGTGCCCGCTCCTCCAGTCAGGTCCTGTCCCGGTCTCCAGTTAGCCCTGGACAGTTCCCTCAGAGGGTCCAGCTCAGGGGCCATTTGTAAACCCCACATGGAAGTAGGGGCTCCTGTGAGATGTACCTAAGGCGGACGGCTCCTTCCCTGGACACCGAACCTGTCCATCCTGGCCGAGCATGGGGCACCTGCAGCGAGCAGCTCATTTGGGGCCCTTTTCCCCCTTGGACGAGCAGCCAGGGAGCACCTGCTCCCGTGCCCACTAGGTGCTCCGAGAGCATTCTCCGTGGGCGGCCACTGCACGAATGATTGGAAGGATGAACGAATGAGGCAGTGAGGATGTTCGGCGTGCAGGCACCACGGCAGGAGGCCTGGGCTCCGGCTCAGCTCACTTCTAGCTGTGTGGCTTGGACCAATGCACGCGCCTCTTTGAACCTGTGTGCTCAGCTACAAAGAACAATCACAGTGCTCCTTTTATAAATACGTAGTGGGTAGGGGCACCTGGATGGCTCGATTGTTAAGCATCTGCTTTCGGCTCAGGTCATGATCCCAGAGTCACAGGATCGAGCCCTGCATTGGGCTCCCTGCTCAGCGGGAGGCCTGCTTCCCCTCCTCTCTCACTCCCCCTGCTTGTGTTCCCTCTCTAGCTGTGTTTCTCTCTGTCAAATAAATAAATAAAATCTTTAAAAAAATACATAGTGGGAAGCAGAGGGGAGGTAAGCATGGCAGGCTGAACTTGACCTCTCAAAGACGCATCCATGTGCTTCCTGATCCCTTGTTAATACCACATTTGCAAAATGTGATTAAGGTAAGAACTCTGAGATGAGGAGATTATGGATTATCAGATGGATCCTACACACCAGAGCCAGCGTCCTCATAAAAGAGAGGCAGAAGGACCCAGACGAGGAGGAAGCTGTGTAGCCATGGGGACACAGGCTGGAGGGACTTCACCAAAAGCCAAGGAGCCCTGGCAGGGGCGAGGGATGGCTTCTGCCCTAGGGCCTGCCGAGGAAGCATGGCCCTGCCCACACCCTGATTTCGACCCCACGATACTGATTTTAGATTCCAGATCTCCAGAACTGGGAGGGAACGCATTTCTGTTGTTTCCAGCCACTGAGTCCGTGGAAACCAACTTGCTGGTCGCAAGTTCAGAACGTACGGCCCACTGCGCTGGTGTGGAGCAGGATTGGGGAGGGACTGACGTCACCGTCGTGTCACCGTCGCCTTTCTTCCGGGACAGTCAGCTTTAGGGAGCAGGGCCTGTGTGCTGTTCCTTGCAGTGGCCTAGCCCCCGGGACGTGCTGCACCAGCGGCAAGTTGGCAGGGAAGGGGGAAGTCCCCTCCACCCTGGGAGGGCCGGAGCGTGCCTTCCCCCCTGCCGCCCAGATTACACGGTCACTGCCTCCCCATAGCTGACCGCGCCCGGCACGCAGCCCTGACACGCCAATCCCTCCCGCCCCAGGGACCGCTGGCTTGCATGTCCTCATCCTGCCTTTGGGCTGAGATGCTACCACCCACCAGGATCACAGGGCCGTGGGTGCAGTCAGAAGGCTCAGAGTGGGGAGGCGGTGAGCCCTCTGCCGTTGCCATGGTGGGGCCAGGCACCCACTGATTCTGCTAGAGGAGAGACAAAAACCCCGCCCAAAGCTGGCCTTCCTGCTCTGAGCTGCTCTCCTCCTCAAACGGGAACTCCTCAGCAACAGGCCAGGCTGAGCAGGGCAGGCATGTGTCTGTTTTCATCAGGGCATCCCTGAAGGGCAAGGTCAGTGCCGGCTGCCCCAGGCTTACTAGTGGATAGAGCTCCAAGGAGCTCCTCAGGGCAGAGTTCAATCTTTTCTACAAGCGTTTTTGTTTGTTTGTTTGTTTTTGTTTTTAAAGACCTTATGTATTTATTTGACAGAGAGACACAGAGAGGGAGAAGCAGGCTTCCCGCCTGAGCAGGGAGCCCAATGCGGGGCTTGATCCCAGGACTCCGGGATCATGACCTGAGCCAAAGGCAGACGTCTAACCACTGAGTCACCCAGGCGCCCCATTCTGCAAGGGTTTTGATTGTTGGTTTGGATTTTGTTGTTTTTCGGGTTTGTATTTGGTTGTTTCGGGTATGTGAAATGTACATTGGCAAGCTTTCTCACCATGCCTTCCATATATTAATTTTAAAAGTTTCAGAAATCAAGCCCCTTTCAACATGCACCAAGGGGCTTTGCAACTGGAAAGAGAGGTACACTGAATTCTTTGGGGAAGCACTGGAGAACCACGCCTCTCCAAATCAGAGCCCAATTCATTTTTTTTTTTTTTTTGCAACAATCTGTGTGTTCTTCTGCATCTGGACTGCACTCTGCCCATGCGGGGAGGCTCTGTAAATGAGCAAAAAGGCTCACAGTAAACAGGGCCTGGGACCGCCACATCCAGCATTCGCGGATTGGTTTACGCATTCATGCATTATTCCCTAGGTCACTGAGTCTGCGCCCTGAGGCAACCAGCGGGAGCTGGGGGTCTGAGAAAGACTCAGCCAGAACCCCATGCCTAGGAAGCCAAAAACTCGGCTGACAAATGATGTGCAGGTGCGTCCGGGTCGACTGTAACTTTCCCAGGGCTCACCTTGGACCCAAACTCACACAGATCCCAGCAGAGCGTGTGAGTTGCCACGGGGCTGTGGAGATGACAAGCTGTTAGGGTGATGATCCTGGGGGAGCGTCCCAGCTCCGGCCATGAGTTCAGGAAAGCACAGCCCCCTGAGCCTACCATTCACCTCAGTGCCTTGAAAGAATCATCGGTCTGGGACCTCTGGGGTCATGAAGGAGAGTGGACACGAACTGTAGCCTACAAAGAGTATACAAGGTGCTGGAGCAGAAAGAAGGGTGGGGAGGGAAAGAAGTGATTCACTCGGTTGGGGCAATCTGGGACGGCTTCCCACAGGAGGTGGCATCTGAAACTGAGTCTCAACTCTTATAGAGAAATGGAAAGGAGGCAGTGAGTGGTGCAGGCCTGGGGTTCCAAAGCAGGAGAACAGCTGAACAAAGAGCAGATCCTACCGGGGAATAGCTAGCAGAGTCTAGGAGCTGAAAGGCAGACCACAGAGCGGAGACGAATGAGTGGGAAAAACCTTACGGAAATGCCGATAACCTGACCTGGGTTACACAAGGCACTTCTCTTCATCCAGACACTTCATTGAGGGAGTGAAGAGAACAAACACAAACTGAGAGAGGATATCTGCAACGTAGATAACTAATTATGGAACGAGTGGCCTTCATATATAAAAAGCCCATTCACATCAATATGAAAAAGGCAACTCCATACAGAAATGAGCAAAATAGCTCCAAATGTACTTTGTAAGCAGGAAACATTATTGGCCAAAAACACAGGAGAGGATGCTCAGCCTCCTCAGCAATCAGGGAAAGAGACAATCCAAATCACAGGAGATACCAAAATGTGGCAAACATTTAAATGTTGCTGACATTGCCCTGGCAACAAGGATGTGGAGCGAGAGCTGAGCCCTCAAGCCCTGCTGGTGGTAAAACCACCCAAGCAAAAGTCTGGCAACATCTGGGGTTACAATGTGAATAGCTCATGACTCAGTGATTTCACTCCAGGGAACAGCCAGCCATCCGGGGGGCCCAGAGGATGCTACAAGAGAATTCACCGCAATAATGCTCACATCCCAGATGCCTGTCAATACAGACTACTCCAGAGT
Organism: Spilogale gracilis; assembly: GCA_004023965.1. NCBI lineage: Eukaryota > Metazoa > Chordata > Mammalia > Carnivora > Mephitidae > Spilogale > Spilogale gracilis. The sequence goes on along the minus strand of PITA01019155.1, from coordinate 21,000 downwards.
AGTGACAATTCATAAACGAAGAGCCCCAGACATTGAAGGGTGAATCTCTGGAACAGAATTTGCCCTGTGAAAGCAGTTTCCCGGCGAATCTGCTCACAGTGATTCTGTTGATATCAAGCCCACAAAGCAGAACTAAACAATAGGTTGTTAGGGGCGTAGGACAGAAGCTGGAGCTGTCATGGATGCAAGGGGAGGAGGAGCTCCAGATCCCGGAGCATGGTGAGAGGGGAAGCCCCTGGGGCAGGACTGTGGAGACCCCAAACGTGCTGGCATGTCCCCTGTCCTTAGGCCGGGCAGGGAGTGACGGTGTACGATATCATTACTCTTTACATCTTAACCACGCTTTTGCGATTCCTTTTGTGTGTCTTCAATATTTAATAAGCTTCAGTCTTAAAGAGGAGGGCTGGCTTCTGGTTCGAGGTTGGCTGAGTGCACGAGGGCTCGCTGGTGGCGAGTGGAGCGACCCCAGGGCTGGTCGTGAACTTGTGTGGGCCGCTGGGAAGCCTTTGGAGGCTCTGTGGTTGTCTCCCTGTCACCTAGTGGGCTCCTCCTGGCTGCTTCATTTGTCTGCCGCCCAGGCTCCCTCCTGGCCAGCCCCAGCCCAGCAGACAGGCCTGCTCTGCGGCCGACACACATCTTTATACACGTGCAATCCATCCGACCGTCCGCTCACCCCGTCCCCGTTTCAGACCCGCGCACTCCAGCAGACCCGGCAAGGGCCGGCTTTCCGCTGTCACTCCCTCTGCAGAGCCATAATAAAGAAATCACTGTTCTCAGCTGACAAAGAGCAGATTTCTTACTAAGTAAACACTGATGTTTTGGTAGGGAAATTAGGTTATAAAACTGCGCCTACAAAGGAGGTCATACACATGGACTTGGTTAAAATCTAGCCACACAGGCAAGAGGGGTTAATTCAATTGTCCACCCTTTATCACGTTTTTTTCCCCTTGGACCAGAAGGATAGGAAGGTTATCGGCTTTTTCAAACATAAAAACTGAAAGGCATAAAAGACAAGAGGGAAATATCACGGAGACTTTTTTCTTAGCAAAGTGATGACTTGCACAGAGCTGGGTAGGGGAGAGGCCTTGGATGCGAGCCATGTGTTAGGGGCTGGTGAGACAGGCACACCACTGGCCCCAGGGAAGAGGCCCTGGGGGAACCGGGGCCTGGATTAGGTCCTCTCCAGGTGACCTGTGGAGCGGGCTAACCTCTGGGTCTGGGAGGCCTTTGTCTGTAAGTACAGCCAAACTTGACTAAGCACAGCTGAGCCGAAGCTTCCAGAAAATCATGGCTCAATGGGGACCGTCCTATCGCAGGGCAAATGTGAGGGGGCTGGCCCCAGAGCCATGGAAGGAGTGAGGCATGCAGTCTTGGGGCAGGAGATGCCTGCAGGAAAAGGAGGGGTTTCATTACACTGCACTCATGGTCTGGGTTTAAGCGGTGAGAAAAGTCCCGGGAGGCTGGGTGGGCTACACACAGGGAAACCCCTCCACAGCGAGAATTCTTCAACTCTGGCCTGGCCCGCCAAAGCAGTGTGTGGAATTTCCATTCCTGGATGCCTGTCAAGACGAGATGGATAATCCCAAATAGTTTAGATAAAAGTCTCCTTCGAGGTGAGTGTGCTGCCGACTTTTACCAAACTTCTGAGTCCATTAGTGGGTACACTGGGAAGGGCCCCTCTTCCTACTGACATCTGTGTCTGCCCATGAATGGGGGCCTCTCACTGGAACAAGGGCAGCCCCAAGAAGACCACAGAGCCCCGTGGCAGGCTGGGGCTAGGGGTGGGATGGGGAGAGGCAGAGCTCCCATGCCTTCCTCCTGGTAAATCCCTCCCAGTCCTGGCTTCCTAGCGTTCTGGGCTTCCCCGCCCCCCTTTCCGGCACACCACTCTGTATCCGCTCCATTTTCCCTCCTTCCCCTCCAAGACCATGAGATATGTGTGGGCAGCAAAGTCGGGCCTCCGTGGGCTTGGATCCCCAACACCTGGTACGAGGCCCCTCCGAGGCACGGGGTGGGTGACGTCAGAGGACGAGCACTAAGAACTTCCCCACCTGAGTTAAGCAATAGCTAAACTCGACCTGCTTGGGCAGGGCAAGTCAAGTTCCTGTGTCAGAAACACAGCTCCCGGCAGGAAACAATGGGAGACAGAAGGGGCTCCCACGGTGCCCAACAAATTATTTCTTCTTTTCTGTGGGCACCAGGGCAAGTAAGGGACACAGCAGCACTGGCTGCCATCAGTGCTGGCTGGGTGCTTGAAGAGTACCAGGCCTCAGGGGCAAGACACTGCTCATGAATCCCCTCAACAAGCTTTCAGACTAAGGTGGGCAGGAGTGACTTCCAGCGACAGCCCCTGGGACACAGTAAGTCCAGCAGTCAGGAACTGGGCTGAATGAATGCATTCTGGACATTGGCATCAGTGTGCACCCAGAGTGGACACCCCAGACATCTGCACTGGGAGAAGATCCCACCGCAAAGGCCAATCTATCCCACTAACTGAAATTTGACTCTTAGTGATTATTTCCTTTAGATTGATCATTGTTCTGTTCCCATGTCTACCAGCAGGGATGACGGCCTGTAGCTCTAAGATTTGCAAGGAGATGCCACTTCCTCTCCAAGGATAATCATGGCACAGAGAAAAAGTTCAGGATTGAGGGTCAGGTCTCACTTACTGGCAGAGTGATCTTGGGAAGCTCTTAAATTCTGGGAACCTCTAGTTTTCTGCTGTATGAAATGGGGACAATCTCACCTACCTTACAGGGTGTTGGGAGACTGGATATGAGGCCATCTGCCCAGCACCCAGCAGGGTGACTGGAATGAAATGTGGATTTCCTTCTGGTCTCGACACAAGGGTGAAAAGAGCACATCATGGCTCTTTTCAGGGCTCACTATGTAGCAGGGGCTGTTCTATGTGCTTTACACATACTCCCTCACCTAATCCTCAAAACCACTCCAGGGGGTGCTCTTGAATCGCCATTTTAGAAATGGGGAGGCCAAGGCTGAAGGAGATTAAACTGTCAGCCCAAGGACATAGAGGGTATAAATTGCATAGGTAGGATTTCAACCCTGACCCCACTCCCTTCTGCCCACGTCCTGGGGCCGTGGGATGGGCTATGCCAAGGTGATGGGGGCCCAAGACCACCTCTCAACCCTGCAGGACCCTCCCACCAGGGAATCTCAGCCCCCCTCTGCTTTGCATGCCCTCCCCCAGTGCACACCCACCTCACTTCTGCACATCAAGATCTGCTTCACTCCCGGGGCCCCTCCTGCCCTGGGCTGACCAAACCGGCTCCCTCCAAAGCCCTGAGCCAGGCAGCTCCTCTTCTGCGAGGGGCCGACGCTCAGCACAGATCAAAGAGCAGGCCGGCTTATCAGACACGCTCCTCATTAAACTTTTACAGGCCAGATTCCATTATAAATGAGCTGTCTGTCCCACACCACAGAGCACATTCTTCCTGGAGCTGGGAATCTGAAGCCCTCTGAGCCAGGACAGTCTTTAGCAGAGGGCTCGGTGCAGAGAGGGGCCCTCTAGAGTCAAACTGTCCGGGTTCCAACTGTAGCTTTGCTACTTCCTAGGAGGACATCACTAGAGATGGCCGTCAACTGCGCCGTGCCTCAGTTTCTCCACTTAGCAAGAGAGGGTGAGGATGTTGCCTTGCTTGTAGGGTACAGATGAGGGGTAAGTGGGGTAATCCAGAGGGCTGGCCCCGGGCTGCTGGGACTGCAGGTCAGTGAGCCTGAGCCTAGCACCCTGCTGCCTGCGGGAGCGTCTGAGGGCCACGCATGTCACCATGAGCTAAGCCTCCACACCTATTTGCCACCTAGTCCTCAGACAGCCGTGGGAGGAGGGCCCGCCGCCCAGCCGAGTCCTGGAGTTCTCCGGGCTCCCCGCTCTCTAGTTGCTCTGAAGAAGGGGTCAGCTACGTCAGGTTTAAGAAGCATTCACTGGCGATAAAAGGACAACGTGCGCTCCAGCGAGGAGGAGGACAGCCCTGGGCCCCGCCAGCCCCTCAGCCCCTGCGCCAGAAGCCAGGCAGGCACGCCCGTCCGCGGCCTCTTCCTTTCTTCCAGGAATCTCTGAAAAGAAGTGCGCACGTTTGCTGAGGGGAGGGAACGTTCTTTGTGAAACACAAAGCCAGTCCTCTCTAAACTGCGAACCTAGTGGTTTGGTGCCAAGAATTAAGAAAATATTACTGTCTTCCTGCCTCTCGTTGATTGGCGGAGGACAGGGCTCTCGGGGGCCCCGGACGAGGCAGGCCAAGCAGGCTGTGTGTTTATCAATCTCACGGCGAGTGGGTGCAGTCTTTATGGAACACTGACCTTGGGCAAAGCCATCTTCAAATCCCTCCAGATTAGAAAGTTCTGGAGCTCAGCCAGCAACAGCAAAGCAACTACTCTCTTAAGTGACGCACACTGACAGAGGGGCTAAACATCCCCATTAATATGCAGTCCCCAGGACGAGGTGGCTTCAGACATCCTTAACAGCTCTCCCAGGGGGCTCTGGGTAATTTGCACGCACGACAAAGTGTGCAGACGACGGTGGAAGGCGGAGGCCCTCGCGCCCACCAGCTGGCGTTTCCTCTTTTCTTAAAGTACCTGGGCCAGCATGCCAACTTCGCATGAATTGATAGCTAAGCCCCAGGGCCATCTGTCCCCAGCATGAACCCTTCCTCCTCTCTCCTCTTGCAGGGTGGCCTTGGGCCTTGACCGCTGGAACCCTGCTCACCACCTACAGCTCAAGATCAAGCCATCTGCAGGGGAGCGACTCATGGTGGTCGGCTCTCAAGTCTCGGCGGGTGCTGGGGGTCATGGAGGTCAAAGGTCATGGAACCAGGCAAGAGGAGAGAGAAAGGGAGCGTCCTTCCCGCGGCTGAGACGTCGTAGCTGTTCTCGTTCCATATGCGCGTCCCCTTTCGTGAGCTGAGAATATGGACAGATTTAGGTCAACCTGTGGGCACCACATCTGCAAATGGGTGAGAAAAACGAACCAGGGGATTTTTAACACCCCATATTCAAGGTCATTATTGAGAGGAAAAGCCCTAGAGCCTGTTGATTTGAGGACTCTGGCAAGGCAACATGCAGCTCTGGGCCTATTTTCTTGGGTGTAAAATACGTAGGTGGCCTGTAGGGAAACAAGCCGATACCCAGTCCTCACCCTAGCCAGAAAGTACCAGAAGCCTGGGGACTGGATGGAAGAACATGCATCTTGAAGACACAGCCGAGTTCAGATCAGCAGCCGGGTTTGAGAAGGATCCCATAAGCAGCATGGGGAGTCAAAGGACGACCCCAGCCTCCTAAACCAGGAAAAGAAGTTTTTACTTCCCCCGAAAGCACATAGGTTGATCGTGGCTGAGGGCAGCCCTACTCCTACGTGTGTGACTGACTGCCTACATGGGGCAAACGGAGAGCTCCAGCTGGGGACCCCGCAAGCCGGTTTCCAAGGGGGAGGGGCCACCAGGGGATGCCAAGAGGCCCCCTTTCCCACCAGTAGCCCCCAGGCCATGGAAAGTCTGCAGGGAGTGTTGGCCCCCATCCACCGGCTGGCTTTCCCTTCTCACCCTTGAGAACAGACTCTTAGACTCTCAGGATCATTTCTTCACAGTGGAGGGGGGGAGTCACAAGAGAACCCCACGTGGCCAACAAGAACAAGCCCTCTACCCATCTATCTCCCCATCACGTGTGGTTTATATGGATAAGAAATGCTGTCCCGGAGGTCCACATGCAGCACCACCTACTCTTCTAGAACCCCTGGGCAAATCCTGTTGTGGGTTTGTACTTCTAGGACACGGGGCTGTCAGGATGGGGTGAGGCATCCAGCCGACGGAGTGGCTCAGTTTCCCCACACTGCACTCCACGCCCTATTCTTCCGTGTGTGGCTGCCTGTGGGAGGGGAGGGCCATCACTTGGATCTGGGGACACGATGACAGCTCTGGGAGGTTCCTTTGCCCTGTGCCCCCCACTTCTCCTATCCATCCTCTAACTGCTCGTATAGGTACCCTGAAAATAAGTCTGACCACTTCCTCTTGCTCCTGGTGGCCAAGAGGATAAAGTGCAAATTCTTCAGCTGGGAGAAAAAAGACCCCTCCCCTTTCCATCCCCAGTGGTACTCCTTCAGTCCTGTTTTCCACCTTCTTAGGTGACGGCCACCAGACAGAATCCTCTTGGAAGGTCATGCCATGGCCTCCCTCTGTCACCAGGTGCCTCGCCCCCATAAGCAAATGCAAAGAGCGACCATGAGAATCATCTTTGTTAACCTCTACTCAATGTTTCCAAACGGTCCTTTACCTATATGACCCCATGGAATCCTCAAAATAACTCAGTAGACACGGGTGGTACTATCACTACGCCCTATTACAGATGGAAAAATTGAGGTTATTCATTCGGGTAGGTAAGCTCTCCCAAGTTCAGAGCCAGGGGTCAAGGCCAGTTAGCGGGGCAGGGCTGGTGACTGAGCACTCCCACGGCCCCTCCGGGGTTGGGGGGGAGGGAGGAGACGCAGCTGGTGTTGGAGCACTGCGCGCAGAGCCCAGGCGCACCGAGGCGCCCAATCCCGAGGGGCCGTGAGGACCACGAGAGGCAACGGGCAGCGGCCCCGGCGTGGAGCCGTAGGCGGAGGCATCCCCTCGGGCTGACAAGGGATGACACCATATCTCGTTTGCTGCGCAACGCTTGTGTAATTAGACACATTTGGCGCCACAGAGGAGGCGTGAGCTACAGCAGGGGCTTGATGGATCAGGCGCTCCTCCGGGCTCCCAGTGCATTAATCACGGAAGCCGGAGCCTCGGGGCCATTGTTTTTTTTATAGGCCTCGTTCTGTTTCCTGCTTGAGGCACCGGTGGGGGAGGGCGAAGGGGTCCCAAAGCCCTCGCTGCCGTGTCCCTCTGTGGCCAAGTGGGGGCCGAGTGTCCTGAGGTTAACCCTTTATTGTATTCTACTGGGGGGTGCCACGCTGGCCACTGGGTGGGACTTGGTGCTCCCACACGAGCCCCAGAGCCATCCATGCCCTAATCCCTGGAATCTGACTGTCACCTTCTAGCGGAGAAGGGACTTTTGCAGATGTGATGGAGGTAAGGATCTTGAGGTGGGAAGATTATCTTGGATTATCGGGGTGAGCCCTAAACGCCTTCGCAGGCGCCTTTAGAAGAGAGGCGGAAGAAGAAAAGCGTGACAGAAGAGGAAGAAGGATGCAAGGATAGAAGCAGGGGTCCCCGGCGGAGGCACACAGGTGGCCTCCAGAAACGGGGGATATCAAGGAAATGGACTCTGCAGGAGTCTCCGGAAGTCTCCCGATGCCAACACCTTGACTGACTTCAGACTTCTGCCATCCCGAACCGTGGGAGAGTAAGTCAGTACCGTTCTAAGCCCCTGGGTAGTCTGTCAGAGCAGCCAACAGGATACTGACATACCCCGATTCCCGCATGAAGTCAAGTTCAAGAGTCATCCTGGCTGGTGAGTGTCAAGGCCATTTCCGCAGGCCTCCTGGCCTGGCTAGACTTCCCCTGCTGTTTGCCATGAAGGCTTTCTGCTTCTCCCGGTGCTCTGCCGGTCCCCCACTCCTCACTGGCCAGGAAGTCAGCAATTCTACCCCCCTCCCAAATGGAGACTCAGCTCCTTGATTCTCCTTCGATGATGCTCAGATGCCACCAACTGAGCCTTTTTTGGGTGACCTGCTAGTTCCAAACATGTGCACCAAAGCCAGCCACTGGAGCTGTGGTCTCAGGCTCCGCAGCTGGAGGGAGTGTGGGGGGGCGGCAGAGGGCCGAAAGGGCCCCATCCCCCACCAGGCGGGCACAGGTAGCCAGCAGCAGGCCCTTATCAAGGGAGAAACAGAGACACACACTGACATGAAACGACAAGTTTCCAACATTTGAAAGGCCCCGAGAGACAGCCTGAGGGGCCTCCCGATGCCCAGATCTGGGACCGTTTCAGCCACACACAAATAGCGACAACCACAGAGTAGAACTCAGAATAACATGCCTGTCCATGCATTTATTTGCCATAAACAAATAATCAAAGAAAAAAAGATATGGGGGGGGGCGGGAAGGAGAAGGAACTCTTCCTTAAGGGAGAAGCCCAGGCCAAAAATGTGGAAGGAATGATGGAAACAGAAAACCACCCTTTAGAAGACACTAGTAATGATGGTTTCTGGTGAGAACTGTCTGATGGATGTTAAAGTTGGTAGGTAAAAATTTGATAAGACACAGGATAGTTACATACTATCAAAATCTCAGCCCCTCCCCCAAGATATTTATTAACGACAAAGGGACCAACTTTAAAGTGGAGAAACCCAGCAGACCTCCCCTTAACTAAGTGAGCGGCAGTGATGAGACCTGTCACCATTGCGTGCCTCTTGAAACGACACACTAGGAAGGCTAAATCCCCGTCTTTACGGTATTATTCCCCCAAATGCTCCCACTGACTTTCATCATGAGGCAAATTCGAAGACCCCTGTACATCTCATACTGGCCTATCCTCTTCAAGAGGGTCAAGGTCATGAAAGACAAGAGAAACTAAGCCACTAGCCCGGAATAAAGGGGGTCTGAGCACGAGATGCCAAGGCCACATCCCGAACAGGAAAAAAAAAAAAAGACATAAATGGGGCAACTGGGAAAACGTGGAGAAGATTTAAAGCAATCACCTTGTATCTACCTTCAGTCACGTGGGATGTGCCCCTTGGGGGATTCCCAGTGGAGGGGATCACGGAGATCCCTGTACTTTTTTTGCAACTGTTTTCTCATGTCTGAAGTTATTTCAAAGTGAAAGATGCTTTTTTAAAAAAGAAAAGTCTCCGATTTGGTCTACCTCGGGGAGGCGGCAAGAGGTGCCCAGAAATGGGAGTTACCGAGGCCTGGGACCTTCTCGGTCCCCGGCCTCTTCATCAGGCACTGTGCTTGCTTTGAACCTCGGGAGTGCTCAGCAAGCATTTCCTGACTTCCTTCAGGCAGGAGCTGGGAGAGGCAGGAAGTAGGTTTGTCTTTGGTGGCTGGGATGGGCAGAGAGTGCTCTCACTCAACGAGCACAGATCACGGACCTAGTGCACGTTAGCCATTGGTAAGGCAGCAAGGAGGGGGAAGCTCAGAGTCTGCTGGGGGGCAGGCGGGAAAGCAGATCGTTCTGGGGAAGGGCCCCCACTCAGGGTGGGGAATCCCGGTGCTCCAAGAGGAGCATTCCAGGAAGGTGGGCAGCAGGAACAGAGACGCGGGGACCTGGGGCAGGGCTGCGTGTGCTAGAACCCTGAGCAGCAACTTGGCGTGGACAGATGAGACGGCTGGGTCCAGAGGGGCCCTGGGACCGCTTGGTGTTTTGTTTTAGGTTCCTGCCAAGCAGGTGTGGGGAGCAGCAGAGATGTGGGGGTAGGACAAAGGTTTCAGTCTCTCCTCTGGAAGCCGAATGGATTGGGGAAGTGCAGGGCCCAGTCTTTGAGTCCTAAAGACCAAGAAAAGTGGCATTAGCTACAGGCTTCGAGGCCTTAGGTGAGAATGAAGAGGGACAGGATTAGGTTTAGTGAGACAGCACTGGGACATGGTTCTTCTACTTGGGCACCCAAAACAGGGAATGGGAGGAGGCCCCAAAGTGTAACATGGGGCTTGTCCTTATCATCACGGTGACTCTATAGTATAGGGTCTAAACTGGGACATGTAGGAAAGGCACTGTGAATTACTTTACTGGACAACATGTAACTAAGGTCACCATTACTTCTTTTTAAAAAATTTTTATTTATTTATTTGAGAAAGAGAAAGCATGAGGGGGGAGAGAAACAGAGGGAGAGGGGGAAGCCGGTTCTCTGCTGAGCAGGAAGCCCGAAGCAGGGCTCAATCCCAGGACCCTGAGATCATGAGCTGAGCTGAAGGCAGACGCTTAACCAACTGAGCCACCCAGGCCCCCGAAGGTCACCATGCTTATGTAGGGCCTTTGGCCTGGAGGGAATTCCCACTGTGTAGAACTGTGTGTACACACAGAACCGCAAAGTGCTATGGACACGCCAGGACAGCCCGAAGACGTGGCAGTGAGGATGTGCGGGCTGAGCAGCCCTTCCTTCTCAGGAAACCAGAGGGAGCTGGGAGTTCACGTCCCACCTCCACACTCACCCAGCGTTCTGGGTCAGTACGCCCCTGGCGACAAAGGTGACTGTCGGCTTAAGACAGTGCAGACCAAGGAGTCCAGAAAAACAGACAGAGGCAGACAGGTGGCCGAGGCCACCGGCCTCCCCCGTGGCAGGTGACCGCACGCGGGACCGCTGGGTGGAGGGCAGAACTTACCCGTGCACGCCGTGGACAGAGTGGGGCTCATAATGGTACCTTCCCTCTTGGTGTCTCATGTCGATTGGTAGGGGAGCACGGAGCGGCGGCAAGAGACACTGCGGTACTGCGGAGAGAGACAGGCCTTCAGAAACATTGTCCTTCCTTCAAAAGCAATTTTCAAAGGGCTTTAAAACTCCATGAATTTTAGGGCCCAGAGTAGCCAGGACTAGGGAGCTCGGCGGTGCCTTGGCCATCACACACCCATGGAAGGGGATGAATAAATAATCAAAGTCAGCCCGAGAATCCTACTTCGTTCACATAAAAGATCCCCAACCGCGCTCTTGACAAAGACAAGCAGCTAAGCGCTCTTTGAACTCAGGGAGATTACAGACTCAGCCGCAAATCAGGGCTGCAGAGTCGGTGGGCTTCTGCCCATCTCGGCCTGGCTGCGTGTGGCTGGAGCAGCCCCGGGCTATGGCCTCCGGATGCAGTCACCCTGGCTGGAAATATTTACCTGCCGGGGCCCGCTCCCGAGGGCGGCCAGCCTCAGGAAGGCCCAAACCCCACCGAGCCACCTGCCCCATTCTGTGGGAGCGCGCAGCGGACCCCTACGTGGGTCTGTTAATTCTCCAGCTCTTCGTATTAATGAGCAACCCCCAAGTGGGCTGGTGGGTGCCTCCGAGACGCAGGAGGTCTCATGTCAACCTCCCGTCTGCACTTGGCCTGCTCTCAACAAATCACCGTGACAATTGTGGGATGCTCTTTGCTTATTTAAAAAAAAAAGTCCCTGGAGGCAAACATAATTATGGGCTTTAGGAAAACAAGCCTCTTTAAAAAGTAGTTAGAGCGGGAAAAGGGCTAAGAAGTGATTTCTCAGTCAACTCTTACTGGGCTGAAGGCCCCCAGGGCCAGCGGCCGGGCCTGTGCACTCTGAATTGTCCAGTCTTTGCCGGAGAAGGGGATGGGTCTTTTTTCTAGTGCCTACGGGTCAGCTGATGGCCCAGCCTACTGTAAGGGATGCAGACACATCACTCTGCTCCTGGTTTCCATGCAAACAGATCCTGGGACTGTCCTATAAGTACTACGAATTCTTTTTTTTTTATTGCGGTCAAATATATGCAACATAAAATTTACCATCTGAACCATTTTTTAAGGGTATTAATACATTTAAATTTGGGGGGCCACCGCCAGCCATTTCCAGAACTTTTCCATCTTCCCCAGCTGAGACTCTGCATTAAACACTAACTCGGCATTCCTCCTCTGCCCTGGTCCCCCACAACCACCATTCGCCTTTCTATCTCATGAATCTGGTCTACATCCCTCGTATGAGTGGTATTGTGCAGATTTGCACTTTTCCGGCTAGCTCATGTCAGTGAGTGTAACGTCAGGTTCCTCTGGTATAGTACGTGTCAGAAGTTACTTTTTAAGCTTGAATGATAGTCCACTGTAGGGATGTGTCTGATTATCCACTCATTCGTCAATAGTCACGTGGGCTGAACACCATGAATTTTTTAAAAAATATTTTTAAAAAATTTTGCGGGTGCCGGGGTGACTCAGTCGCTTAAGCCTCCGACTCTTCATTTCAGCTCAGGTCGTGATCTCAGCATTCTGAGATGGAGCCCCTCACTGGGCCTCGATCCCAGGACCCTGAGATCATGACCTGAGCTGAAGGCAGAGGTTTAACCCACTGAGCCACCCAGGCACCCAGATTTTTCATTTTTAAGTAACCTCTACACCCAACACAGAGCTCAGACTCCCAACCCCAAGATCAAGAGTCACACGCTCCACTGACCAAGTCGGCCGGGCACCCCGAAAACCATGAATTCTTAAAAGAAATGCTCCCCCTGAAATTGTAACCTTAATTTTCACACACTCAAATTTATCTTCATAGTTCCACAAAACTGGCACCTTCCATGGGTACTGAGAACAAAACAAAAAAAGGCGAATCCTTTTACCCTGATTAAATCAATTTGCCAAACACAGACCGCCTAAATCTTGGGCTCCGAGGGGAACGGCCGTCACACAGGACAGCGGCCATGCTGTCCCATTGCTCTGGGCCGGCCCTCACTTGCGGAACTGGCGACTGCTGGAATGATGCCCACAGCCCCTGAGGGGTGAGGCTGGGTATGACTCTCATGGCAGTGACAGGGTACCCAGGCAGGCTCCAGGAGTCAGGGACCCTGAGAGCAGAGCTGCTGCTCATCAGCCACACATACTGAGCAGAAGCTTCTTTCCTTCTCTGAGTCACCATTGTGGCTACTCTGCAGATAAAAGGTTTCTGCAGGGACAGGGCTTAGCCCAGGGTCTGTGCCTCCAAGAAACACTCCGTAACTATTACAACTGCTGATGACAATTATCGTGAATGCTTGGAGCCCCACCACCCCTTGTCCCCATGAATACATCACTTTACTAGCCGTGCTGCGTGGGACAAGGCACTCACGGCTCCCTGCAAACATGGGGAGGGTGGAGAGTCGGTGCTGGGCAGCTGATAGATTGGGAATCAAGCTGGCCTTCCCCGAACCCCCAGGAGAATCAGTAGGGAAGCCATGTCCACCTCCCTAGACGTTTAGGAAAGGGCTTTTTGGGATTTTTTTTTTTTTTTAATGTGGCCAGGCAGACCAGATTATAGTAATGTTAATAAAATAAAAATAGTTTGTTTTTGTGTATTTCTGAATGTTTTCCTGCATACCCTGAAGCCCCCGCTGAGGCAGCCAAGATAGGTGTACCTGTGCCCATTTCACAGATGGGGAAATGGAGGCTACAGCTGATTTCAGCCCAAAGTCGCAAAGCTGAAAAAATCACAGAACCTGGAAGAGAATCCAAGGCCTAAGACAGCTGGTCTTGGGTTTTTCCCTCTGCCCAGCCAAAATGAATCCTCAGGGGAAGTCTGTGGGTGCAAGGGTGACCCCTGGGGTCCTTCTGGTCCCACCTTGAGTAGGTATTATATTTACCAAATGCCCATGCAACGCTGGGCCCCACTCTTAGCCCTTGGCAGATATCCATTCTTGGCTCTTGGCTTCACCCCCAACAGCATGCACCCCATAATTCCCAGTCCTCCCACTGGGTGTGCTTTTCTTCCCTCCTCTTACCTCCTGCAGAAGCGGAAAGCAGTCCCCTAATGCCCTCAGAGCCCAGACCTTCCCCTTGACCTCGGCAGCTAGGAGTGTTCTTTTCGGGGTTAACACAACTTCCCTTAGGTCTCAAGAGCTATAAAATCTGCAGGAGTGGAGGGCTCATGGTCTTTTACCAGGTGAACACGAAATGCAGGTGATCCCAGGGCTGAAGCCCACTGCTGTGTAAGTGCAGTGTGTGCATAGGTGTGTGTGTGTGTGTGTGTGTGTGTGTGTGTGTGAGAGAGAGAGAGAGAGAGAGAGAGAGAGAGAGAGAGAGAGAGAGAGAGAGATGGGGAAGGAGGAGCCCGGGGCTTCTGCTGCTAAGGCTGCACCCCCACTTTCTGCCAGATGGCTGGGGTGCATGCTGTGGAGATTACCAGAGGAAGGGGCTTTCTCTTAACTCCAGGCTGCAGGCCAGGCTGTTGGACATTGGGGAAATGGCATCTCCTCCCTGGGCCTTATCTTATGCGCATGTACAATGGGAATTAGATGGGCTTTAAGTTCCTTCCTGCCAGGACAGTTCTGTTTGTGGACAGTCGCCTGTTCCCTGGAGAGAGAGGCAGGCTTGTCCCAACCGGTGACACGCTGAGGTTGTAGGAGGGATCCCTGAGCAGGGTGTAGGAGTTTGGGATATGGACTTTGCGGCATCACTGTTACCCTCTCCATACAGCTCATTGCTAGGGACCAGCGACCCTTCTGGATGCCCTCACCCCACGAGCCCCTGGTCGTCCCCTAAGCCCCCACCAGCTGTCTCTGGGGCCCAGCCAGCCAAGGGGTGAAGGTTGATTTGGCCTAACTGAGGTCTCAGGACCCTTTCAGATCGGCACAGACTGTCCCCAAGCGCCCCTCATTCAGAAGTGAACGCTTCGCTCAGAGCCCTTCGGCCCGGCTGCAGGAGGAGAAATTCCCCTTTGGACTTGCAAGAAGCCACTCCATCCAGAGGCCAAGGAACACGAAGATACACGTAAGGAACAAGAGCTGCCTTCAAGTGACATATTGAATGAGATCCTTCCACACATTGTTTTCATTGTGGGCTCTTTTTTTAAGTTAAAAAAAAAATCCAAACTAAATCATGTCCTTCTGGCAGGGAGCGGGGGTGGGGGGGGACGTAGGGGGAACACACACACAGAGACACACTCACACACACATACACACATCCCATATGTCATTTCAAAGAAATGGCTCTATTTTTAAGTTTCTGGGGAAGAAACTCTAAGCTGGGAATTTTCTGTGGATCATCCCTGCCCCTCTGAAGAAAATGCACATTTGTTTTTGATCCTGCACAAAAAGACAACCAGTCTGGGAAGCTGAGGATGGTGGGGCCTTGACTTTTATTTTTAAACCCGGAATCTTTCTGCGCTAAGGCTTAAAAGCCAGATGCTCCTTGGCTGGTGGTCCCCGGGGTAAGGGTACGCTGGCCTCGACAGTGTCCCCGGTCTAACATGACAGGGGCACACAGGACCCGCCCCCGGAAGCCCCCGGAAGTCCCCGGAGGCCCACGTCCAGTTAATGTCCCATTAATAGTGACTTCAGTGAATTTCTTCCAGAGAGGATGGGGCGAGATCAGCAGAGGGTTTAGACACAGCATTGGGAAAACGGGGTCATCGAAACGTGACCGGGCAGTTGTGTGGGCAGCCGGGGGAACTCTCCTGGGAGAAGTCCTGTGTCACTGCAGTTCGGAGGCGCTGCCCTGAGGACTGAGCTGAGAGAGTCCCCGAGAGGCTGGCCTGGAGCCGGAGGGGCTGACGACGTGAAAGCAGCCATCTTCCAGAACAGACTGGACGTGTTCCAGAACAGACGTCCGGCCCTCTGGGGCTGTCCACGCCCTAGAGATCAGCACGGTCTTCCTTTATTGTGATCATCTCCATTAAGACCACAGGACTCAATTAGCTTAGTGCGCAGGTACGCTCCGGGCCTGGGACCAGGGAAGCAAAGGGTTTCTGTGCAAAGGGCTGCATTACTCCGGTGCGATCGAGGGGAGATGCTGAAGGGTGTTTCTGGAAGCAGGCCTGGTCCAGGCACAACGCAGGTCCGAGTTATGCCGAGGCAGAAACGCGTATCAGTGTGATCCCTGGGGGTCCCTATAATCCTTCTTGGGCAGCAGGCCCGTGCCCCAAAGCTGCTGTGCTGGCCAGTGCTTTGCTAAATCACACAGACCCTAAAGGGCTCCAGGCCACCTCTGATAAGCTGAAATGGAGGCCTTCCAATCGGGAATGCCTCAAGGGGGCCAGGAAAGGGCTCCCTGGCCTCCAATTTCTCTTGCACCAGGGCGGGCTCTCCTTGGGATTCCCGGTTAGAGACTAATGCATCATGTTCCTTTCCCTTACCGTTCCTTGCACCGTAAGTAATAGCCAGTGCCGCTGTTTCATTTGTTTTCTTAAAAGCAAACAGACCTTGGGAAAGTCACGGAAACAAATTCACACTAAAGTGCAGATGACTCACCAGGTCATTTGCCCCTTAACGGAAGGACCCAGGCAGCCAGAGACACCTGTATCTTTGGCGAAGGAAGGTGCTCACGTGGAGGAAAGAGAAATGGGCATGTGAGCAGGCTGGAAGGCCGGCACCGTGTACTTTACAGTTGGGCTGAAATCCAGATTCTTCCTGAGCTGCACATCAGTCAAATGACAGTCTTGAGGGGGATGCCACGTCCCCATGCTCAACGGATCTTGGACGGGGTAAGAAGCACGTGAGCCGACAGACTTGGCTGTGAACCCGGTTTCGTCATTGCTAACAAGTGACTGGCACTTTGGGCTTTAGCGTCTTCATCTATAAAATGGGAACGACACCAACCCTCACTGTATGTTTGCAGGGTCTGGCACAGAACAAAATACCAGTAAGTGGCACTTCCTTCCCTCGTTGCCGTGAGTCTCGGAGGAGATGCGAACAAGGGCCCTGCTCCCTGGTGTAAGGGACGCCAAGACACAGTCAGCGGGCACTCAGATGTAGCCTCCACTGCTTGATGTACACCCCATAGGACTCAGTCCTCCCGACTCACTGTGTGAGTGGGGACAGGCAGAGAGTGGGGACAGGCAGAGACGATGGGTCATGGGCTCGGGGACATTGCAGAAAGATCTTCACCGGTGGGTCGCTGCTGACCACACCCCCATTCCCACACGGTCCACCTGCTCAAGACTCACATTGGCTTCTCCCGACTCCACTCTCTCCCACCATCCTGTCCCTAGAGTCTATGAATTCAGTGAACAGTACTGGGAAATTTGTTTTAAAGGTGGGTTTTAAGAAAAGGTCTCCCCTCCTCATGTGCCGTCAGCCCCATCACCTGGCCTTACAGGGGTAAGTCAGCCCCTGGGAAGCCCAAGGCAGAGCGGGTGTGCCTGCATCCTGGGAACGTGACAGCTCGCATGTATGGGAGGGCGGCGGTTCCCAGGAGGGACCCCTTGTATGATCTCATTTCCTTAAACCAAACCTATGTCACCCCCACTAGGAAGCAAAGGGGCATTGATGGCCTGGACAAGCACACCTATGGGGAGGACTCTCCCATCCCAATAGAGAGAGGATGTCACTCTTGGTCCCACCCTGAAGACCTAACTTGGTCAGTTGAACTGCTTAACGTTTCCGCGAACAGAAATATGAAGATGCTCTATGAAATGAAAACCGTTAATGGTGCTTGACAGGGACAATGACTGGCACCCCCGTTTTTTGTCCGGCTGGCCCCGGATGATTCCCCACGTGCTAGCAGACTCAGGAAGTTAGCCTGTCGCCCGCACGGCTACAACTATGTTTTAGCCATTGAAGGTGAGCTTATCACAAATCCCACAGGACAGAAGTCCACATTCTCTCCCCTTCCTGTGGAGATCCCTGGCCCACTTCTCAGAGACTCTGAAACTGAAGGCTTCCCAGAAGATCCCAGAAACGATAACACCAGCTCCGGAGAAGAACCGGCACGATCCTTCCCTTGGCTGCACAGGTCTGGCCTCAGAACCGCACGCAGCTCAGACGCACGGCCCCCCCTCCGATGTGGCCTTGACCGGCACAGGCCTCGGGCCCCAGCAGCTCTTCAGCTTTCTCCAGAATCCAAAGGCAGAGCTCTCAATCCCTGGCCTGCACTGCCCAGAGGGTGGAAGGCATACCCTCAGAGTGCCCGCCTACCTAAGGCTCCCCCAACATCAGTGTGGGAGCACAATCCCAGCCTGTCGGGAGGGCCGGTGTGCAAAGCAAAGCCTCGACACCCTGTGATTCAGCAGGCCCTAGACTGCCAGAACGGCCTCAGAGTCAGAGAAGGGAGATGTCTGCGGCACCCAGAGCAGCCAGGCAGCCTCCCTGGAAGAGGCGGTTTTGGAGCTGGGCCCCACTGGCCAAGACTAGGGGAGCTGGAAGGAAGGAAGAGGATGAAGGATTCTTCAGGCTCAGAGGCAGTGTGGACGCAGTCCGGAGACTCAGTCATACCTGAGCACAGGGCTGTGCAGCAAGTGACTCCCAGGCAAGCCGTGTCACCTCTCCTGTATACCCAGGATTAAGAATGCCTCTTTCTAGGGTTCTCCCGAAGACTAAATGATGTGTTACACATACCGAGAGGCCCACTACGGAACACCTACTAGATACCGACATCAGTGCTTCTCCGACCCAAGAATCACCGGTAGGGTTTGTTTTAACACTGTTTCTGGGCTGCCTCCCCAGAGCTCTGGCTCCCGGCCCTGGAATCTGCATTTATCACAAGCGCCCAGGTGATGCTCACATAGCTTCTCAGGGACCGCACTTGAAGAAGCACTGGCCGGCCTTAACTCTCTACTTCCAGAGTTCCCAGCCGCACTAGGAAGTACGAGGAGATTGTTTCTTGTATTCACGCTTGTCTTGCGTCCCACCAGCTGGTGAATGTCCGCATCTGGAGAAGCCCACGTGATCGATGACTAAGACCGCCTTGGGCGTGATGGTCAGATCCCGGTGACCACCGTGCCAGCCCTTGTGCCAGCCCATTTGCTGGTGTCAGCGGCAAAGGGCGCGAGCGTCATGAGGAACGCAGCGGAGGGGCAAGCCAGGGCTGGGAGAAGGCCACGGAGACCCTATACAGGCATTCCTCCCTTCGCTTGCAGTGGCCTCAGTCGCTGGAAAACTTGGACAGTTTCAAAGGTCGGCCCCTCACACATGTGGACTCCGATGGCCAAGTCCTCTCCCAGCGGGAAGGAAGCAGCGGCCAAAGCATCCGAGCTAGGGGGTGAGAAACCGGAGAAGAGTGCAGGAAAGCCTCACTCCCCGCAGCCTGGCTAGTTTACTTCCGGGATTTATGCAAACGGCACTGTTATTCCGCATAATAAACCCACCCCCTCAACAGGCTGAGGCCCCTCCTGATGCCCAGACCCCGCCCCACAGGAAGCACTTAATAAGAATAATAATATCCTGAATGGCACTCCACAGTATGCAATTATAAAGCGTTTCTGTCTCACTTGGGGGGAGAGGGGTCGGGAGCTAAAATGAGACAGGAAATTCCAACACTGCTAGTTGGCTGGGGTCCGGCAGGACCGGCCCCCACACGGAGCTCACTGGGATCAGGGCCCCCGGGCCGGACCACCGCGGCACGCTGCCCACCCCCGAGCCGCAGACTGGCCTGCCCGAGAAGGTGTTGCTTGATACAATGTGACAAAACCGCTGCTGGAAAGACGGGAAGTCCCGGGCCAGGGCCAGCCTCCCACTCCCGATGCAGGGAAGTTCGAGGCCACTCTGTGGGGGGGACACAGTCCAGGGGCTAGCAGGGTGCCTGGCCAGATGCCACGGGGCCCTCACGTTACGGGAGCCCCTCTGCTGCAGACTGTTTATGTTGTCACACACACACACACACACACACACACACACACACACACACACCGCCCCAAGTTTAGGTTGAGATCTTAATGCCCCATGCAATGGTTTGGAGGTGGGGCCTGTGGGAGGTGACTAGGTCAGGAGGAGGGTGGAGCCCTCAGGAATGGGCTCAGTGCCCTCATGAAAGGGACCCTGGGTCCCTCCTGCCTGTGCCATATGAGGACGCAGTAAGAAGACAGCCATCTACAAACCAGGGATGGGAAGCGTCGAACGCCGTGCTCTCACACTTCCCAGAGAACTTGAAGTCTGTGGCCAAAGCCCTCCCGGGCAAGGCATTCTTATGAGAGCCACCAGCCACACCGAGACTCCCCGGATGGCAGATGGGAGAGCAGACCACAAGAGCGGGAGGCCGTAGCCAGCACGGCCAAGCCTGGTCCCACCGCTGATCCCCTTACCCTTCCTGCGCCTCGGTCTCCTCATTGGTACAACTAAGGGTAGGGACGGGACCCCCATGTGAGGGAGGCCGGGAGGCAGGAACGAAATACCACATGTCCAGAGAGTGTGCCAGTGCCCGCCTGGCCACCTCCACGGACCTCCAACCCTTTCAGTAAGGGGCACAGCGGATGGAACGGATCGTCCTTTGACCCTACGGACCATCGGAGTACACGAGTGGGGTCCCACACTCAGGGATCTTAAAACCAAAAGACACCTCAGAGAAGGTCAAGCCTGATTAAGTTTGAAAAACTGCCTTGGCCACAGGATCTGTTCCAAGAAAAGAAGGTGAGACCCTAAAATCTATATTAGATCTGAGGCCTGGGAGACCGTGGCTTTGAAAATCTTCCCTAAAGACCTATAAAGGAGCCTGTTGAAAGCGAGTGACCCGCAAGCCGGTGCCTGTGTCCCGGGGAAGGATGTCAGTGCTCCAGTGTGGACTCAGCATCGCTCCCGTTTACCCGTGTCTCATCACCCTGCACAGACTCATCAGCCACCCTGCACCCGTTGTTGTCTAGAAAGCCCATTTGTCATGACGGGCAAGGGGATGGCTGTTTAGACTTTAAGGAGGGTGTGCTCCACATGGGTCCCCCAGGTGTCACCTGGCCACCTGCCTCCTTCACCAGCATCTGGTCCCTTTCCCGCAGAGCTCTTGCAAAAGATTTCCCCAGCCCCGTGCTTCTCGTGCTCCCAAGAGCACCATGCGAGACTGTGGTCACTCCGCTTGTTCTCGAGAGACCCTGGTACTCGATCTCCACTGGGCACTGGGGATGCTTTCCCGGGCTGGCTAGGACACCCCTTTCTGAGTGCTCTGACCTGGAGCTCGCCAAAGCCAGTCCATGAGAAAACCGTGCAACAGAATCCGGGCACGCAGGCTACTCTTATTTCCTTCTCATTCAACAGCCAATTACAAAGGCTTCCCTGAGGCAGGTCTCTTAAGGACCACTTCTCGGGAGCCTCTCGTCAGAATGGTCCCAGTGATTATATGTTACTCAAGGGGATGCTTTTCTTTAAAATAATCACTACCACTGGCTTCTTCCCTAAGGTTCCCCCACCCTTGAAATGCAGCTCTGGCCAGCAGACATGATGTCGCTGGGATTTTACACTTGCCGGGAGCCATATGAAAAAAAAGCCTAAAAAGATACAGATAATATTTTTAATCATCCAATTTCATTGACCTAGGATATTAGAAATATTATCCTGCTGACATGTATATAACCAATATTAAATTATTCACAAGATGTTTGATATTCCTCTTTTTTGTATTGATCCTTCACAATTGGTTGTGTAACTTCCATATCAATTTGAGCCAGCTATATCTGAAGTGTCCTTATCCCAGTTAAGGACTGCTTACATAGAATTCTAGTCTACATTAATAAAAGTCTTACTGATATTTAAAATAC
>PITA01019154.1:0-38405 GCA_004023965.1 Spilogale gracilis | reverse complement strand
AAAGTCAAGTATCACATGGTTTCACTTACTTGTGGTGCATAAGGGGTAATGTAGAGGACAGTAGGAGAAGGAAAGGAAATGGGAAGTAGGGTAATTCAGGGAGAGAAACAAAACATGAGAGACTTTGGACACATAAACAAACTGAGGGACTTGGAGGGAGGGGGTGGGGAGATGAAGAGCCTGGTGGTGGGTACTGAGGGCACCTATTGCATGGAGCACTGGGTGTGGGGCATAAACAATGAATATTGGAACACTGAAAAAATAAAATATAAAGTAAAAAAAAGTAAAATAAAAAAATGAGGGTCTTAGAGAAATAAACTGTTTCTCAATGTCTCACTCTATCAAATAAAGTGTCCAATGACATTTTGAAGTATTTTAGCACTTGAATTAGATATTCTCCCAGTGATGAAGAGATTATACTGCCCAATCCTCAGCACCAGAGAGAATAATCTACAGGTCTGTCCAGTGATGTGCAGTCAAGAGAAACCCAATTACATACTCTTGAGGACAAGTACTAGGTTCAGATGCTCATAAGGTGCTGCTCAATTCACAATGACAAAAGAGCATTTAAGTACTTTATATAAGCTCATCAGATGTGCTCAATAGTCTGGATTTAGTATGTGATATGTTAAGTGGGTTTTGAAAAGACTTCTTAAAGTTCTGAAAGTAATCCAAGGATGTCATTCAGACAAAATTATTATATATTCATTCAATATGGTTTTTTTTTAATTGTCACAACGTTACTTCAGATTCTTTCGGATTCCAAACTACATGACTAGATACAGAACATAATATATCACTTTTAAAGAAGCTTAATCCTAAGCACTTTAAAACAGAGGTATCAAATATATTTGTTCTAGGTTGCTTTAATGAAATACATACAAATAGTAACGGGGTAAAAAAGAGGGAAGCAGTGAAAGATTTTAACGAATGGAGGGTCAAATGCTAAGAGTGCCATGGAAAAGGTAAAGGCCTCAAAGAGATAGTTGTTTTTCCACATTTCTCACCTAGTAAGGTTTCTTTCATCCTTTGATTTTGTTAGTATTCCAGAGACTGTGTCTACCCTGGAGAAAATACTGTATCTTTTAATCAGGAAATCTTTAGAGTCAGTATTCTCTACAGTATAATAGGTACTGATTTGTAATTAGTCTCACCACTGATATTCCTACAGAATGATCTAGAATTACTTTTGGTAGTAAAATACATAAATCCCTCAAACTACAAGCTCTACTGTAGCTTCTAAAAGCCTTAAATCACATAAATGGCTCTACTTGATTTGGGCAATAAAACTAAATGAAGACAAACAAAAATATGAAGTTTGAGACTCTCTGCTGTGGAAAATGGTTCAGCAAATATCTCTTGAAAACAAAACCACATTGGTGGGCACCTGAGTGGCTCAGTGGATTAAAGCCTTTGTATTCAGCTCAGGTCATGATCTCAGGGTCCTGAAATCCAGGCCAGCACCGGGCTCTCTGCTGGTTGGGGAGCCTGCTTCCTCCTCTCTCTCTCTCTGCCTGCCTCTCTGCCTACTTGTGATCTCACTCTGTGTCAAATAAATAAATAAAATCTTTAGAAAAAAAAAAAAACACAACACATTGGTAAGTACTCCTGATGAGATTTTTGAAATGGAAAATTTTCTTCAGGTCCCTACTAGGAATACCAAAGAGACTATCCTAGAGCTTGAAGTCAGGTCATGACCTCAGTCCTTTGGATGAAGTCCAAAGACCCAAGTTCATATACTAATATTAAGGAGGTGGGGGGAGGGAAGTCAGTGTTTAATCTGAATGAGCAAATAGGGGAAAGCTGGTTTGTCAGTTCACGTGATTTACTACACATGCCTGACTCACACTATTGGCAAACAGTGACAATCTCTGCAACCTATTTAGAGGTCAGTCTGGTGATTCCTATCAAAGTTAAAGCTTTACATACCTTTTGGTCCTTCTAAGACTCTGACATGCATACATAATTCACTGATAAACTAACGGAATCAGGAATCAGCCGTAGCCACACTCACAAACACAGTCACATGTGTGAAAGAAAAATACAACAAAAACAAACACAACCTGAGAGTCCCCGCATGCTGAACTAGTGAAGTAAATCATGATACATTTACACAAGGGAATACTATAAAGCTGCTAAAAAGAGTTAGGCACATCTCCAGATGAATTTTAAAGTACTCTAAAATATTCTTTCAAAAGTCACGTGTGTGAATTTGCCCAAACTCCCCCTCCCCCGCGCTCTGGAAAATACAAGAGGCACTGTTAACAGGACTCCCTTTCAGGAATGGGATTTGAGGTGGGGGGTGAGGGTTGGAAAGATGCGATATTTTAACGTTTAAAAAAAGACCCTCCTGCTGACCCTGTGCAGACAGCCAGGGGCTGGTTTGCTGAGTGAGCCCCTAACAGCCTCTGCCCCCGGACCAAGCGCTCTGCAGCTAGTGCTGCCTCTCCGGATGGTGGCCAGGGTGTCCCAGGAACCGAGTCAGCGACAAGCCCATCCCAGCCCTCAGCTCCCCCGCGAAGACCACCTGCCCCACGTCAGAGAGCCTCATCTTCCACAGTCCTTCCCGACGCCCCCACTCCCTGGAGGAACTCGCCAGTCCCTCCATTCCCGGTACTTTGGGGTAAGTCTCCCCAAACCGCAGGGGCCAGAGCAGGGGTAAGGGCAGGTTGAGCTAGCCAGCAGGCAAACAGAAAGGACACAGCAGGAGCTCTGGGGCACCTGACTAACGCAGCCCCTAGCCCTCCGCCCCCATTCCGAGAAGGTCCCCCGCGCCCGGCGTCCTCCGGTCCCCGGGGCTGCCGGCTGGGAAACCCGGAACGCTGGAGCGCGGTTAAGCACTGCCGCCCCCGCCCGGGCTCCGGAGAGCTCCGGACCGCCCATCGCCCGGGGTACCTTAAGCGAGTCGTTGGAGTCCTCCATGTCGTTCTCCACGCCCTGGTAGACAGCGCCCTGGGGCTCCTCCTGCTTCCCAGGGCTCAGCATCTTCCTCAGGCTGCGCCTCATTGACCGCACCCCGGCTCCACCTGCGCCAGCTGCTCCCCACGTGCGCGGACACCTGCGGCGAGGGCGCGCGGGGAGCCACCGGCAACTCGCTCTCCCCCAGGCGGAAAGAACTTCTGGAGGGGTCTCGGGGGCTTGCGGCTCAGGAAGCTAGAGGGGCGCCGGGAGCAGGCCGGGACACAGACCTCGCGGCAGCGCCGAGACGGCCCACAGCACTCGCCACTTGCCAGTCCCGGCTACGCACTCATTGAGTCAAGGTGTCAGATTTGGGTGGATCCAAGGAACCTGGAATCTTTTATAATAAAAACAGTGAGAACCGCCCATCCTCAGGGCCGGGGCGGGCGGGGGAAGGATCGTAGAGGGAGGTAAGGAAGGCGCGGGGGTGTTGGTGGTTGAGGATGAGAGGATAACAGTGCGTTGGGAAGATTCTCCTTTTTTTAGGATCCCCCCCTCCACCAAAAGCTTCTAAGGTTGGGTTTCCCATTTCATTTTAGACACTTTGAGTTGGAAATAAGATTTTTAGAAAATTTCTCTTTCCAGGGAGAGACATTAAATCCTGTTACTGATTTGAGCAACTAGATTAGGTCCCTTTGAAATTCAGGTCCCATTTCCTGTGGATGGCAATCCTGGTCTCAAAATTTGGTGTTTCAGAATGGCTAAAAACGTGACTGTTAGGGTAAAGGTAAATCATATTGACTGCTGTCGGCTTGTTTACCCTCAGCTTTGTTTGTGAAAGGCTTATTCATGAACCTGAACTGCATCTGTTAATGTACAGCATGTGTGTACCTAGTAGAGAGGAAGGTGTCTTCCTCTCAGTTCAAGAGGATGCTTCTCCCCATTCAGGGCCTCCTTCAAAACTGTAGCAACTATATTTAGGTTACAAGGTTGAAAGAAAAAAACTTCTTTCAAAGAGAGACTATACTTTGCACAGGCCAAAACTTAGCTGTGTCAGTCTCTTGTTTGGACAATCTGTGCACTCCTTCAAGGCCCTGGATTGTCCTAATTACCTGGCAATCTCCAGCACCTCTCATAAGCCCGTCATGGCTCCAGGACCTGGTGTAGATTCTGTGCTAAACAGAGGTTTGTGGACTTCTTGGCCTAGGGGCTTTGCTGGGCTGAACGTAAAGGCAGGTAAAGTAGCATGATGATATTTGGGGACTATGGAAGCTCCTCTCCCCTGCCAAATCTAACAGTAGATTTTGCAGGTTGCCATCAGTTCCACCCATGAAATGGAATTCCTTAGAAGGATAATATTAAAGCTATCACCATTTACCAATTGATGGGCATTTGGATTATTTCTAATTTTAATTTATCAGAAGTAATGCTGCTGTGAAATTTTTCATACAAATCTTTCCATGGACCCCTATTTACATTTCTCTTGGTTAAATACCTAGTACTGAATTGCTGGGTCAGATAAGTACGTGCTTAGCTTTGTCTGAAACTGCCAAACCATATTCCAAGGTTTCCCAGTCATTTTACATGCCCATCAGCACTGTACGAGATTCCAGTTTCTCCGTATCTTCACAAAACTTGGTGTCAGCCCTTTTTGATTATAATCATTCTATTGTGTATATATTATATATTGGTATCTCATTATGGTTTTAATTGGCATTTCCTTAATGGCTAATGATATTGTCCACGTTTTTTGTTTCTTATTAGCCATTCATACAATCTTAACAAAACACTTATTTTGCTTTTTAAAACTGAGTTGTCTTCTTAATATTAGGTTTTAAGAGTTCTTTATTCTGAATACAAGTCGTGTATCAGATAAATGATTCACAAATGTTTTTGCAGAGTCTGTGGCTTCTCTTTATTTTCTTAAGGTGTCTTTTGAAGGGTAAAACTTAATTTTGAAAAACGTCTAATTTAGTTTTTATGGATTGTGCGTTGAGTGTCATGTACAGCAGTTTTTGCTTATGTGCAAGTTAAAAAGGCTTATAATTTTATTATTTTACATTCATTTTGAGTTAATTTTTGTATAGGGTGTGAGGTAAAGGTATAAGTTCATTTTTATTGCATATGGATATTCAGTTGTTATCATTTGTTAAACTATGCTTTCTTCGTAGAATTGCCTTGGGACCATAGTCAAAAATCAAATGTCCATAAATATATGGGTTTGTTTCTACACTTCATATTCTGCTCCATTGATTTATAAGTCTGTGCCTAAGTAAGTTAACACCACACACTCTTGATTTTGTAGTTCATGGTAAATTTTGACAACAGTGTAAGTCCTCCAAATTTGTTCTTTTTCCAAATTGGTTTGGCTATTCTAAGTTCTTTGCTCTATAAATTTTAGAATCAGCTTGTCAATTTCCATGGAAAAGCTTGCTGGGATTTTGATGGGAATTGGCATCTAGTCTATAGATCAATTTGGCAGAAGTGCCATCTTGGGCTCCTGGGTGGTTCAGTGGGTTAGGCCTCTGCCTTCGGCTCAGGTCATGATCTCAGGGTCCTTGGGATCGAGGCCCGCGTCAGGCTCTCTGCTCAGCAGTGAGCCTGCTTCTTCCTCTCTCTTTGTCTGCCTCTGCCTACTTGTGATCTCTCACCTGTCAAATAAATAAGTAAAATCTTTAAAACAAACAAAAAAAAGAAGTGCCATCTTAACAATATCAAGTCTCCTAATCCAGAAATGTGGCATTTTTCTCCATTGTATAGATATTTCTTGATTTCTCTCAGCAGGGTTTTACAGTTTTCCATGGACAAGTCATACACTTCACTTTGTTATTAAATATATTCCTAAGAATTTTATAAGTTTTAAGGTATTTTAAACAAATTTGTTTTCTTAATTTCACTTTCAAATTATCTGTTGTTAAGGTATAAAAATAAAATTTGAATTATTATATTGCTCTTGTAATCTACAACCTTGTTACTCTTGCCCATCAACTTTAATAGTTTTTTTCCCCAGATTTCTTAGAAACATGCACAGCAGATTGTCTTTTGCTATAAGGACAGTTGGCTTCTTTCTTTCCCAACTCTATGTCTTTAACTTCTTTTTTCGCACCATAATGCACTAGTTAGAGGCTCCAGGACATTGTTGAATAGATTTCCAGAGAGCGGACATCTTGCCTCTTTCCCAGTCTTAGGGGAAAAGCATTTTTTTTCACCATGGAGTATGATGTTAATATTAGAATTTTCATAATTGCCTATTGTCAGGTTGAGGAACATACCTTCCAGGATAACTTTGTTAAGAGTTTCTAATCATGAGGGGGTGTTAAATTTTATCTGATCCTTTCTTTATCACTATTGAGGTAATTTTGTGCTTTTTCTCATTCTAAATTATTTTACATTAATTGATTTTCTAATATTAAATCAATGTTTTATATGTTGTTGAATTCAATTTGCTAATATTTTGTTAAGGATTTTGGTGTTTATGTTCATGAAGAATATTGATGTGTAGCTTTTCTTTTTTGTAATGTCTCTGTATGGCTTTGGTATCAGTGTAATAGAGGACTCACTAATAGAGTTGAGAAATGTTCCCTTCTATTTCCTGAAGTAGGACATATAATATTGGTGTTATTTCTTTCTAAAATTTCTGATACAAGTCACCAGTGCAGCCTAGTGAATTGGGTTGTCAGGACTTTTTGTTTTCTTTCTGGAAGTATATTTAATTACCAGTTCACTTTTCTTATCTTTTATAGGTCTTTTCTGAATTTATACTTTTCTTGTGTAAATTTTGGTAATTTGTGCTTTTCAAGAAATATGTCTATTCATCTAAGTTGTCTATTTTTGGCTTAAGTTTATTCATAAAATTCCCTTATAATCCTTTTAATTCCTGTAGGATCTGCAGTAATGCCCCTTCTTTCATTCCTGGTTTGGATAATTTGTGTTATCTCTCTTTTCTAGCTCATAGTTTGTCAAATTTCTTGATCTTTGCAGAGATGCAGTTTTTAATTTTATGGTTTTTCTCTATTTCTACTTTAGGTTTCATTGTTTTCATTTTTTGTTTCGTCTCTGATTTTCCTTTCTTTCTAATTACTTTGGGTTTGATTTGTTCTTCTTTCTCTCCTTCCTTGATGTGACCTTAGGTCATTGATTGTGGCTCTCTCATCCTTCTTGCATAAGCATTTAAAGCTACAAGATACTTTCTAAACATTGTGTTAGTGGCATCCCATGAACTCTGACTTGTTTTCATTTATGGTGTTGTCTTTTATTCACAAGTGTTTTTTTTTTTTTTTTTGAAGTGTATTGTTTAATTTCCAAATATGCGGGGTTTCCCCAAATTTCTTTCAGTTGTTGAATTCTAATCCAATCTGGTTGTGGTCAGGGAACATACTTTGTATGATTTTAGTCTGTCTAAATTCGAATATAGACTTGTTGAAACATGTTTTATGGCTGGCATGTGGTCTATTCTAGAGATTGTTACTTGAAAAGGAAGTGTATTATACTGTGGTTCGGTCAAGTTTCTGAATATGTTAGTAGGTCCAGTTGGTTAGTCGTGCTCTTCAAGCATTCTATAGTCTTAGTGACTTTCTGTTTATTCTATCAACTGCAGAGAGAGTATTAACATTTCAATTATATCTGTTAAATTGTCTAGTCTCTTCATTCTGTTCAAGATTTACTTCATTTCAGGGATTCTCTGTTCTTAGATGTACGCATACTTGTAATTGTTGGTTTTCTATTGGATTTTTCTTTATCATTATGAGATCTTTTAATCTTTAGTAATATTTCCTGTTAAAGTTGATTTTGTCTGAGATAGCTATTCCAGATATCATGTATTTATTTTTTCCATGGTAAATCCTTTTCCATCCTTTTACTTTTAGCCTATTTGTATATTTAAAGTGTGTTTCCTGCATACGGCATAGTGTTAGATGTTACTTTTTTATCCAGCTTGATAGTCTCTGCCTTTTAATTAATGGTTAGTCATTGACATTTAATGTAATTGTTGCTATGAAACTTCTTTGTTGATATTTATTTTCTAAGTCTCATATCTTTTTCTGCCATCTGTTCTTTCTTTACTGCCTTCTTTTGTATCCAACAATTCTTTTAGAAAACAATTCTCATTTATTGGTAAGTTTTTAAAATTTTATTTCATTAATGTTATGCTCTCCAAAATACAGCATTGCATTTACTACTCCTTTCTTCCTATAGATTTGAGTTACTGTTGGGTGTCCTCTCTCTTCAGGCTGGAGGACTCTTTGGAATTTTTTGTAAGGCAGTTCTGCTTGAAAAATATGTTAAGGCATATTTCTGCTGGACGGAGAAATTCTATTTAACAGGTTTTTTTTTTTTTAAGTATGTCAAATGTTATTCTGTCTTCCATTGTTTCTGATGAAAAGTCATTAAAATATATTGTTACTTAAATGACTTAAGATTTTTTGTTAACCTAAGAAGTTAATGATTGTCTAATCTTCCCTATTTACAATATAATACGTTTAGCATGTTTGCATTTCTCTCCTCTCTGAGTTTCTCTTCCATCCATATTAATATATCCAGTATTATAGTTTCTGATTTTTAAGAAATTAAACTTTATAAAATATTTAGGCAATCATAAATGTCATTGTTGTTTCTCACAATCTTTATAATTATTTTTCTTGGATTCATATTAATTTTTCTAGGTCCTATACATAAGTAATTCTGCCAGGAAAAGTATGTTGGTGGTAAGGTGCCTAGGTCCTCGCATGTCCAAAACTCTCCTTTATTTAGGAGACTAGGAGGTTATCTCCTAGTAGATAATGGTTTAATAGATACAAAACTCTGTCAAAGTCATTTTCCCTCAGAAATTTTAAGACTTTATTGTTCCCTTTTACCATCCAGTATTTGCAGATAAAGTGTCTTATGTCACGCTCTTTCTCATTCATTTCTTGGTACTTTATTTCATTTTTTTCTCTGAAACCTTTAGGGCTTTTATTATATTCTTGGTGTTCTGAAATTTCACCATCATGTAACTCAGTGGGGAATCTTCTGTTGTTTGTCTTGTTCTGTACTCTGTACTCACATCTAATCCAGTGATTATTTTGGGGGGGCTCTGGGAAAGTTTTTTCTATTTTGTTTACTGTCTTTATTTATTTCTACATAGGTTAGGCATATTTTCATGGCAAGTAATAGAAAAACACAACCAGAACTGTCTTATCCCAAACTAGAATTGATTCCAAAACTAAAAAGCCCTGTAGCAAAACTAACTTTATGACCCAGATGGATCCAGGACCTCATGTCATCGAAGCTGTTTCTTGGGCCACCTGTGTGGCTCTGTTAGTTACATGTCTGCCTTTGGCTCAGGTCATGATGCTGGGGTCCTGGGATCAAATTCTAAGTCAGACTTCCTCTTGGTGGGGAGTCTGCTTCTCTTTTTCCCTCTGTCCCTTTCCCATGTTCTCTCTCTTAAATAACTCAAATTTTTTTTTTAAAGAGCTGTTTCTATTTTTTACATCAAGAGCAAGAAATGTCTCCACTTCTTTGAACGTTCACCTACAGCAGCAGCTGGCTGAAATCGTTCAAGTTTATATCTACGGGTATGATCACTGAATTTTCTACCAGCTGTACAAAATTTCACGATGTACCACTGGCTCTAATTAGGTTATAGATTCAATATCTTAATCACCATAGCCAGAAAAAACAGTGATCTGATTATTCAGATCTGAGTTACATGCCCTTTGTCAAAGTCCTACTTGGAGTCAACTTTGTCTGAATTGCATGGACTCAGAATGGGGGAAGGATCATTTCTATCACCTTTAGATCAATTGGAGTACAACTGGCAAAAGAAGGAGTAATTGATGTTACGCATCTGTTTCCAGCTGGTTGGATAGATGTTTGTATACCTTCTCTCTGTTTGATTTTTCTGGTTACACATTAACATTTCCTGATCCATCTTCCCTTGCATCTTAAGCTTACTATCACTCATTTATACGTAAGAATGCATACCCATACATATAAATGGGTATAATTTATTTTTCTTTTTATACTGTATCATGGGAAAATTTCTCAACTTGATCTTCCAGTTCACTATTTTGCTCTCCAGTAATGTCTGTCATTCAAGTATTTTTTTTTTAATTTCATGAAGAAATTTTTATTTCAAAATCTCTGCTTGAGTCTCTGTAAATGTAGTGTATTCTTACATTGTTATTTTAAAGTCTTGATCTCCTTTTCTCTTCACAGTAGTGGTCATTTCCTTCAAATGTTGAGTGATCAGTATTTATTTTTGTGTGTGGTATCTCTGTGCACTTGCCTTTTCTGTTCAAGGTCAGTCTCTGGTGATTGTGTGGGAGAGGCCGGATATGCTGCTGGGAGGCTATGCAGTGTGCCTCAGCTTCCGTTGTGAGTTCAGCAGTTCCTGTCCTCTCTGGAACATTGCTCTGCCTCCAGGCCCCTACAATCCACTTGAGGCTATGGGCAAACACCATTGCTGTCTACTGCTTACTACAAATCAGAGAGGGGAGAGGCATTGACTAGCCCTACTCTGACTATTGCTCCTCCATAAACAACTGTTCTAAAGAATGCTTACAGGCCACCTCTTATATCCTGTGGCCCCTGGCCTCCTGTCATTCTTCCCATCACAGTATACTTTTGCCTATGCTTGTGTTTTCCTTTATTTATATCTCTGTCAATGTGATCCTGCCCACCTTCCATCTTTCTAGAATTCTTTAACATTGCTAGACTGTAGGTAGCATTACTTTTTTGTTTTCCTACTTTTATTTATATTTTCTTTTTATTAAAAATTTTTTGACATTTCATGGGTTTTCAGATGGAAAGGAAAAAAATATGTATACTCCAACAACTGTCTTAATTCCATTGATTTCTCTTATTTTTTATGTAATTTTCAAAAATTCTACCCTGTTCCTGCCAAATTGTATGGAAAGGAGAAATTTTTCATATAGCATATCTTAAAAATTTAAGTTACATTAGGAAAGGATTGGGTCAGGGAGGAAACTAATGTTCATGAGATTCTCCTATTCACCGGGCTGTGCCATTAGTCTTGAGCCAGTTGAATCTCACATGGAAAATTCTGCTTAATATTGATAAATAAATTACAGACACACACACACGCACACCCACTACTGTGGACACCTATGAAATGCTCTTTTCTACCAGGGAATCAGAGACCGTCAGTGTACTTTGTTATAGAGAAACCTGAAGCAAATTCTGCTCTGTCTACTTCCCAGAAGACTAATTGCTTTACGTAGATTAAAACCAGCACCATTACCAGGGCCCTTAGCAACCATAGTCTAGAGAAATTATTGGAACAACTAAAAAAATGCAAGTCTGGTAAGATTACTTAAAATGTGAGATATTTAAAATGCTAATTAAGTTGGCCTTCTAGATAAGGAGAATCCTGCCAAAAGTTAATTATGCCATAGCAAATAATATTTTGAGTTTTAGAACAAAACTAGGTATAATAAACTGATTTGTATTCTTATAAAGTTTTATTCCATAACTTAATCAGATGATAGAATTAGTCTTTATGTTGTGAATTTTTATTCTATTTAACCTGAAGTGATAGCCAAAATTTTATGATAGGATTAATCTTTACATTGTAAATTTTTATTTCTAACTATTTAACCTGAAGCAACAGACAAAATTTAAATGTTGCCATGATATCTGTCAGTGAATGAGAGAGAATGGCAGATTTCTCATAGTAATATTCCTTTATAGGATTTGAAAGTACAATTGAAACTTCCTACTATTTATAAAAGGCATGTAGGATACAACTTTATTTGATATGCACTTAACTAATTTATACATAGATCATTTTAGACTGGGGCAGTAAGAATACAATAGAAAGCTCTTTTCTCTTTAGCACCTCTGTTATTTACCTTAACAACTTTATTATGTATGGAACGTTTTTAGTCCAAGGATATTTTAAATTATTTCAATTTTAAAATGTTTTACACAAGTATGAAAATATTTTATCAAATTTGTCCTAAGTAGCTTATACTAATAATGTCAGTAGTTTAAAGTCTGTCTTTAGTATTTAAAGATATTGTTTACTGTTTCAAGGATATATTAACTTGTCTCAGTCTGTGAAGAGACAAACTTTTTAGGATCCCAAGTCTTAAGCTTCTTAGTGAATTCTGGACAACAATAGCTTAAACAATTTGAATTGAGTTATAAAATAAAGTTTTTACTTTACCCAATGCATGATGGTAAATGGGTCAGATTAAAACTACATAAGATCAAATGTAAAATGAGAGCCTGCATTCCTTTCAGTTGAAACGTGAACTGGCATTTCAGTATATAATTAGTATTAAAATTATCCTAATTTCTTTCATGAGAAAACTCATCTAACATCTGAATCTACGCATTATCCTTTAAAAATATGGAAGTTAGAAGGTAGTAAAAATTATGCTTACCATCATTCATAGAAGTTGACATTCTGTTCCTGATATTACACAAGTATAAATGTCCAAGTAAAGAACTGTTCTTTTCCTGACAGAGTCAATAGGTTACACCCACTTTTATAGTTCCATATAATTATACAGGGAGTGGTTCATTCTAAGAGTCAATATTATGCCTTTTTATTAGACTATCTTATATAAATGATGGGTAAACACTAAGATTACATAATTTCAGCTTTAAAATTTGATTATTGGCTACTGAAAAAAAAAATCACCTGATGTAATTACTGCTCATAGTTTTATCTCACCTGCCATGACCCCTTTATAATGCAGTACCACAAATCAAAATAATTAATAATGGTAGGCCTAGGAGATTTTTTAGAAAACTACTTTTCTAGTTACTATTTCAAGGATATATTAACTTGTCTCAGTCTGTGAAGAGACAAACTTTTTAGGATCCCAAGTCTTAAGCTTCTTAGTGATTTCTGGACAACAATAGCTTAAAAAATTTGAATTGAATTAATTATAAAGTAAAGCTTTTACTTTACCCAATGCTTTTTTAGAAAATTACCACCTTCCTACTGAATAAAAGATTACTAAGAAAAGTAAATAAAGGATCATAGCATTAGGACTTACTTGTTAAAATCTGCTTCATACCAGTAAATTGGGGATAAAACAGGCCTATCCAAGGGGAATTATCTAAGATAAAATATGATAGCTGCCTCATACCATAAACATATCTGCATCTATTATAGATATGATTTGAATAAAAATGCATTTCTAAAGTGGGTAACTGTCAAGTTACCTTATGAAAGCTGTCATATTTAAAAATTAGGTTAACTTTGCACATCAACTATGACAGCTTGATTAAAGATGTCCCATCTGGAGATGCCTGGGTGGCTCAGTCAGTTAAGCATCTGCCTTGCACTCCAGTTATGATCTCAGGGCCTGGGATGGAGCCCCACATCGGGCTTCTAGCTTAGTGGGGAACTTGCTTCTCCCTCTGCCTGCCATTCCATCTGCTTGTGCTCACATGCTCTCTCTCTCTTTCTGACAAATCAATCTTAAAAAAAAAAAAAAAAAGATGTCCCATTTGATGTATACTGTTTTCTGTCCCTAAAGTATTTTTATTCACTCATTTAATTATTATTTAGAAACACTGATTGAGTAATAACTATAATAGTGTATTAAGATCTCCCAGAGAGCTGCCAGCTTAATTAGACAAGTAGATATTTTCACTGGAGTGTACAGAGTGCATTAGCATAAACTACCTGTGGTATTAAAAGTTGGTGATTTAATCATATGGAGTCCAAAATAAGGATTCCTAATCAGCCAGAAACTTTTCTTTGAGTGATAGTTCAGAAACCAAGGAAGGATACTCCCATACAGCGACTCTGCCATCTTCATCTCAGGGCTTCCCATGTTGCCTTGTTTATTTGCATCCAGCCATGGAAGACAAAAAAGAGAGCAGCTCCAGGGGTATCATTTTGGGCTAGGTCCTTTGTAGTTACATGACTGTAATAACTGCAAAGGAGGCTGGGAAAGGTGGTGCTGAGGAGGAAGAGGGGAGTGTGTTTCTTGATAGTCCCTCTGTAGGTGCTCTGGGACTGCCTTTTGCGCGAGAAGTTGGTCAAAGATGGCTCTCTGAAGGAAGCAAATCCCATCCGATTTGATGAGTAGCAGTTAACCAAGAGAAAATTGGAGTGGTGAAGGGAGAGGTATGTGATGGAAGGAGGAGCCATGTGCAAATCACAGGAGTGAGAGAAGGTGGTAAATTTAAGGCGTCCAAGAACATGGGTTCCTGTGAAAGAATAGGCAGAAAAGAGAGCTTGAAGGCCATGGATGGTTGTCCACTTTGTAAAATATAAAACTCCATTCTTTGTGTGCCTCTCTAACAATATTGTGGGGAGGAAGCAAGCAGGATAATAGTAGAGTCAGTAAAATCAATAAGGATGGCATAGTGGCCATAAAGTTGAGAAGGAAGAAGTCCTGAGTCATGGCAATGGAAATAAAGAGGGGGCGGGGTTTATTAGATGTCTAAGACACAGACATTACAGACCTTATAGGACAGTTTGAGGGTGAGATGAATGAAAGTGTAGAATGGCTTCAGGGTTTCTGGTTTCCTTGAGATGGAGGGCAGAGAAAGGAAAAGGTGAGCTGTGTTCAAAGAGGAGAGAGAAAAAAATCCTGCCATCCAGAAGGCCCATGAGATGAGAGATTTCAAAATGTTAGAAATATCTAATATTGTAAAATCTTCAAAATGGTAAAAAAAAAAAAAGAGAGAGAGCCAAAAGGTAGTTTTTCAAGGTGGAAACCAGAATCTCACTGGTGACCTTGCTAACAGCAGTATGAGCATTTAAATTTATTGGTTAATACTAAGCACTTTAATAACATTGGAAATAATATCACATTTGTTATGATAAATAATAGTACAGCTTATGTTAGTGTTTAAGTGATTCAGTTATAGTTAGGAAGGGCTGTTAAGTGATTCAGTTATAGGTAGGAAGGGCTTTGATGTTTATGACAATGATATTGGGCAAATTTTAAAATTGATGATGCTTTGAATATAAAAAAGATGGTTTCTATACAGAATTACTAGAGTTCCAACATTGGCATGTTTCCATATGGAAGACTTTTATCTCTGCCCAAATTTGTTGGGAAATTTGATGATGATAATGCATATGATTATTCTTTTTATTTACTTTAAATTTATTTTATTTTTTCAGTGTTCCAAGATTCATTGCCCATGCTCTACACCCAGTACTCCATGTAATAGGTGCCCTCAGTACCCACCACCAGGCTCTCCCATCCCCCCATCCCCGCCCTCCAAGTCCCTCAGTTTGTTTCTGGGTCCAAAGTCTCTCATGTTTTGTTTATCTCCCTTAGTTACCCTACTTCCCATTTCCTTTCCTTCTCCTACTGTCCTCTATATTACTCCTTATGCACCACAAGTAAGTGAAACCATGTGACACTTGACTTTTTCTACTTGGCTTATTTCACTCAGCATAATCGCTTCCAATCCAGTTCTTACTAAAACATAATGATAAGTGTTGTAACTTACAATAGTGTTTTTTTAAGTTCAATAAAAAATGATAGAAGATCAAGCTATTAGGAAGAATAATGACTTCCAGAATTTATGACAACACAATTTCAAGGTATGAAGAATCAAAACTTACTTTTTTCAAATCTTTGTACCCAATAATATGCTTTAGTTATTTATTAATGAAGATAAACGATTTAATGACAGGTATTTCATTGCAATATCAAATCTCTGAAGGATAAAAAATAGCTTATAAAAATCAGCAAAACTAGAATTGGTAGAATGGAAAATCTCTCAAAACTGAAAATGCAATACCACATTATCTGGAATAACAAAATCTCAAAGAAATAAAAGTGATGTAGAAATTGACCTATAAAATATACTTGGTTATATAGTCATATACTCTGAAAAACTGAAATGGAGCACCTTTTTCTCTGTATGTTCCATGAGAAGCTCAAAAACTTAAGTGGTGAATGACCTGCATTTATTTTAAACTTATAATATGATGAGTTCTTACCAAAAAAAAAACAACAGTGAAAAATGACCTGCCTTTTACATTTGGTTATGTTTGGTTTTGCTTTTGTGTGACTCACCAGGAATGAAGTAAATGCAGTAATTCCATAGTGGAATGTAAAATAGCTATGGAGAAATACAGAGGGCCACTGTAAATGGTGGTCTGTCGTCCTGGTAGGAAATCTGCAGACCCATGCCCAAAGTACCATGTACTCACAGAAGAATCCGCAAATGCTCTGTTAAACCAGTCTTTTCCAGGCCAAGAGACAAAAGTCTGCAACTACATGCAATTTGAAGTAAGAAGACCAAGGTTTGAGTCCCAACTTTCCAACTGGCAATTTTGTGACCTTAAATTGGTCATGTATTTCTCTGAATTTCTCATCTCTTATGCACAAAATGGAAATAGTAAAATGAGCCTCCTTGGGGTTGTTAAAAGCAAATTAGTGTATGAGAAAATGTTGATTAAACTGTAAAGTGCAGCATAATCATCTGGGTTTTATGAGCACCATTACAAGATGCTTATTTATTATGCTGATAATAGGAGAACACATTAGGAACACAATGTAAGACAAAACATTTATGAAACTTTCAGGTGGAGAAACATTAAATCTTGAACTTTTCTAAAGTCAAAGGTGCTTTATTGAGGATGAGCCTTTGGGGAAATGACTATAGAGTATCTAATTGAGTCATTGTAATAAAAGGGAAATAATGCTTTATGCTTCTTTATTCCAAAGTCACCAAGATACTTACAGTAATTACTGGACACTGTTTACTAAATTGATGGCAACATTTATTAATGAACACAGTGAGCTAGGTGTCCTACTTATCATCTCATTAAAGTGCTTCACATTTATTTCCTCAGTGAATCCTCATGACAACTTATGAAGTAGGTCCTTTATTTTGCCCATTTATAAATAAGGCAAGGAAGGCATGGAATGGAATGATGGAGTGACTTTCCCAAGTCAATGTATATGGCTTTTAAGGACTACCATGGATAGAGATTCTGTAGCATCTTTGGTTGTCATTTCTAACATGTAATGACCTCTATGCATCAACAAGTCTCAAATACTCCCTCTGTTGCTCTTCTCGTGTAAGTTACTTTTATCTGTAAACACTAGTTTATAGTCTGATTCATCCTGACTGTGCTCAATAAATACTTCCAGGCAGATTGCCTGCCCAAGAGGAAATCCTTCCAGATAAAAGTTTCCTATGTTGTGGGTAAAGAAAAAGAAACAAATTACAATTGCTTACTTGCTCAGTAAGATACAAAATTAATCCAAATTAGGATCTATGTTGGAGAAGTCATCTGTCACCCGTATTGAGAGATTCCAAACACAGATTCAAGAAAGCTAACTAACTAAATAATCTCTAATAAAGGCTAAATGGAGAGCCAGGGTGAAGGTTATTAGCCTCGTTATTTAAAAAATTGCTTCCCTACCATTGAAAACATCAAGAGATTAAGGTGCCTGGTTGGCTCAGTGGGTTAAAGCCTCTGCCTTCGGCTCAGGTCATGATCTCAGGGTCCTGGGATAGAGGCCCCCATCAGGCTCTCTGCTGGGCAGGGAGCCTGCTTCCTCCTCTTTCTCTGCCTACCTCTCTGCCTACTCTGATCTCTCTTTCTGTCAAATAAATAAAATCGTTAAAAAAAAGAAAAAATCAAGAGAAAAATCAGTTTTGTTTTATAACTAATGACATTTAAAACAAATCTTAGTGTATGCATTGAAATAGAATATTATAATACATTGTCAAACATTAATCTCCCATTTTAAATGACACATTTACTAACATTTACTGAAGTACTTCTGGACTAGATGCTGGAGTTAGGAAAGGGAAGCAAAGGGAGAAGGGAGGAAGGGAAAGGGGTCGTGGTTTCTGGCCTGAGGGCTTCTTCTGGGAGGAAAAGCACATAGGTGTGTTTGCAAGAGTAAAGAGATGGTGGCCAAGGCATTCCAGGGAGAACACACAGCATGGTCAAAGCTTGAGGGACTGGAAGTCTGATGTAAGTTTTTCAGTGTTCTCAGAACATAAAGTTGATAGGTAAGGGGCTGCATCAGAAGGTGGAAACAAGATTGCTAAGGGCTTTCTTACCCTATAGATTGTATGAAACACCAAGAAAAAAAGTGAGACAACATTCAGTTTGCTTCTTAGAAAAATCAGTTTGGTGCTGGTCTGAAGAATAGGTTGAAGACACAAAACCTAAATTTGTAGACTAGTTAGGAGGTCCTAACAGGCAGATAATGGTAAGAGTCTGGTTGAGGGGCAGTAGAAATTCAAATAGCCTGGTGGATGGACAAGGTTTATAGGAGGAAAAAAAAAAATTCTAAGCAATTGAATGTGGGTAGAGGAAAGGTGATTTTTTTTCTTTACTGGGATTACTCATCTAAAGATCAAGAGAGAGATCTGAACTCGAGAACAGTTGAGATCATCAGAGTAAGGAAATCAACTAGAATGAATAGAGAGTAAAGATTACAAGCCTGACTGGTATCGTAAATGAGCAAGGATTAGCAGAGAAAATAAAAGTACTGTGAAAGTACCATCAATGACAGTGGCAAAGTGGGTAACTATCCCATCTGAAGTCCTGCTACTCAAAAATGTGGTTCATGGACTGTCAACATCGACATGACCTGAAAGCTTGTTAGAAATGCAGAATCCCAGGCCCAACCCCAGAGCTACTATAACCAGATACTCATTTTAACAAGATTCCCAAATGATACTCAGGCACACTAAAGTCTGGGAAGCACTGATTTAAATGTCAAATTGTTTTGTCTGTCTAATTGTTTTCATGTGAGAATATGGGTCTGGTATTATCAAATGTGATTTTTCAAGAGGCAATTTCCCAATTTTAGGAGACAGCATTGTGTGGTCAACGTCCCAAAAGGAAGCAGAATTACCCCCAAATGATTCAAATGTAGAGAAATAAAAGGTCTTCTTTTACAGAGGTGGGTTAGATTGGGGAGGACCAGCAATGGCTGGTGAGGCTTCCACTAGTTAGCAAGAATGCTCTGGGAAGCACAGACTATTAAGGCTGAAGGAGAAGAGGAACTAGAGCTTCCAGAGCCCACTGGGACCCAGAGTGCTAGGGGAGGACATGCTGCCAGGAACAAGGCCACCACCAGAGAAACAGCATTGAAAGAGGGAGGAAGCAGGAAAGAACAACTTGACTTCTCTATCCTCATGTCCTTCAATGTTCTGCTGGTGTCTTTTGTCTACACCCATCCCCAAGCCTTAAAGGAGCCCACAAGAATCACCTCCCAGGGCAACTGAGCAGGACAAGAACAGGTGGGGAAAGAAGAAAGACTATGCAAGTGAAATCAAAAACTTTGGGGGCCGTATTTAAAATAAAGAGAGAGGAGAGCCAAGACTGATTTCCTGGGGAATGCCACCTGCATGCCACCATGTGAGCATGATGCATTGTCCCTTTAAGTGAGTTAGAGGAAAGAATGTGGTACAAAATCATAGCTTGGGCTAAGAAGGAGCCCCTAAAACCATCCAAGACCCTCCACAAGAAGGAGATCATCCTCTAATCATCCTCTTGTTGCTTCCCCATGCTGCCTTCCTTCCACTTTTTCTCCTGTACCCTGCACTTCCAGAGTAATATTTTTTCTCTTGAGTGAGCATCCTATAATAAGGATTCCAGTCCCATTTAGGGAGATAATCTAATCCAATTCTATCCATCTGTTCAAACAGTGAAAATCTCCGCTTGTAGAGCATGTTCCCACAAGGTGCTGGTGAAATTGGCCAACCAGAGGTACAAAGGCTACACCTCAGACCGCAGACTTCGATGCCCTTTTTGAACAACTAATTTTCCTTCTGCACAGATGTTTATCTTCTGTTATGTCACGTGTTTCTATTGCCAAATGTTGCTTGATTTTCTGTAAAGTTACCACATCACTGTTTTACAGGGCTGTTGCCTATTCACAAGGGTGTTTAGGCATATGAAAAATTTAAAACATCAGGAAAACTATCTTAGCAAGTGAAATAAATATTTGGGGAGAAGATAAACTCAGATCTGTTTGTTCTGGAATAGTAACAACAATAAGTCTCCATCTTCATTTGTTGATTTTTTTCCTTCAGTGGACTTTGTGATATCTTTTGGGGTTCTTGGATACATTTCTCAAGGTTATTTTATTTTATTTTATGGAAATAACTTGGTGATCTGGCATACAAAGGTGAAATATGAGAGGTTCCTTTGCTTGTAATTATTTTTGTGTGGTGGTGATGAACTTGAATTCATCTACTAGCATTTCATTCTACTGGTTCTTGGTGGTATTATTATAGGATTGAAAATTCTGTTCAAATATTATGTTCATTCCAAGTTACTCATTTAGCTACAGCAAGTTTGCCTTCAATGTGACCTGATTTATGAGCCTATCATTAAAATATATATACCAATTGTTTGTGCAGCAAAAATATTAGAGATAAATTGTTTTATTTCTTGCTTTTCATGTTGATATCTGATGACCAATATTTGACATATAAGGCTTATATTTGGCATCTAATAAGAGAATGAGCTGTTGGAAAACCCAGCTGAAGACTTTTGTTCACAATGGTGCATAGCAAACAGCCCAGGATGGATGTTGTTCCTTGCCCACCTGAAGTCCATTCTAATTTTTTCTTTGAAAATACTGAGTTTTGCTGAATGAGTCTCAGGGACTAATCTGTAATAGACCTAAACTGATCATGGTAATCTCTCTACGTATGAACATCTTAAAATTAAAACATGAGGAGGTTGGTTAGGGAGCAGTGAGTTTTTGAGAATAATTTTTCTCCTTGATTAAAGGAGAGAGCCATATGATGAAAAGCCCTTTCCTTCCCACTTACCTCCCTTCAGCTTTGGACGTTGTCATGTGAGGATTTAATGCCTTGGTCTGCAGCAACCATTTTGTGGCATGAGGCAAACTGCTTGAATGTAAGATGGCATATAATGGTGACACAGAAAAATGAACAGATTCTATACCTGCAACACAATCATGGAGCTACAGAACCAATCCTGGAAGTCCTTTTCTCCATACTTTTTGTTAATAAAACAGTAAAGGCTTTCTTTTACTTGCATTTAAAAACACTCCTTCAAATGCATATAATTATAGAAGGACTCTCCCAATTTCTCATTGAAATGCCAGTGGTGACATAGAAAAATTACTAGGAACTCATTCTGAGAACAAAACAGCAACAACAAAAAGTCCTTATCATTACTCTTTTCCCTTCATTAAAAATGGCACAAATTTGGGAGATGTCTCTTGGTGCTCAAAGAAGAAGAAACCAATCAAAATCAAGCAGAGATTAGCCCCCCAAATTTTGGCTTTAATTTTTATTGTGGGAAGGAAGACTTATTATCCATAGTTTCTTTTTTTTTAATTTTAAACATTTTATTTTTTTATTTGACAGCACAGTAGACAGAGAGACAGAGGAAGAGAAACAGACTCCCCGCTGAGCAGGGAGCCTGATGTGGGGCTCAATCCCAGGACTCTGGGGTCATGACTTAAGCCGAAGGCAGATGTTTAACCAACTGAGCCACCCAGCACCCCATTACCCATATTTGCAAGAATGAAATAAATTGGAGGTGGGTGGCTCAGTCAATTAAATGTTTGTCTTTGACTCAGGTCATGATCCTGGGGTCCTGGGACAGAGCCCCACATCAGGCTCCCTGCTCAGTGGGGAATCTGCTTCTCTCTCCCTCTATACCCTCTTCCCTACTCATGCTCTCTCTCAAATAAATAAAATCTTTTAAAAAAAAAGTAGCAGGAGTTTTATCCATGTTCTACTGCTGTTATGTTCTATTGCTGAAGCCAATTACAGTGAGGGAAAAATCAGTATTGATAGCTTTGCCAATGTACTTCTCTGCTTTGTCACCATAAACGTTTATTAATTAAAAAATTACCTAGGAAAGCACTACTGTATTTCAAGGACTGAGTCAGTGATGACTCAGGCTCCTAACATTAAGATATGTTGAGTAAAATTAGGTCATGATAATATAAATTCCTTTTACCAACATAAAAGAGTATCATTGCTGTAAACATCCTGTGCTCGAGAAGCTTTGTAATTCGTTTGTATAAATATCCGAACCACAGTGACAAACATGGCAGCATATCATGGTGTACCCAAAAAGCTATAATTTTCTACCAAAAAGTAAATTTCCATTTTCTGTGACTTGAATTCTTATGAACCTTCTTATAATTTTGCATTCCAATGTTGATTTTTAAGAAGCAATTGTATCAGATATCTCTTCTCATATGCATCATTCCAAAAATAGAATGTATAAAAAACACTTAAGAAAACTAGGAGACTCTAGCATAGAGATCCATAGGAAATAGGGGCATTTTGAGCATAGAGTTTGTGTGTGTGTGTGTGCATGTGTGTGTTCAGGGAATATTTCACAAGTTGAACTGTGTAACTGGCATCCAGGTAAAGAAAATATTACCAGAACTTCAGAAAACCCCACTTATGCCCCTTTTAGTAATGATTCTACTTTAACTACCATACTGGCCTCTCACATCATTATCTTTGCCTGCTTATGTAATTTATATAAACACTCCTTCATCCTTGGTTTGTCACCCAATATTAGGTTGAGATATTTTGGAATTGTTTCATGCAGCTATAAATCGTTCGTTCTCATTGCTGCATATATTTCAGTGTGTGAATATGCCAACTATTTACTAATCCATTCTGTTTGACATTTAAATTTTTCAGGATTTTGATATGAAAAATACTGCCATTGTGAAAATTCTCTTTCGTGTCCTTTGGCGAATATATATGTAGGATTATTGGGTTGTAGGGTTTGTGCCTGTTAGGTTGTGGTCGATGCCCCTGTTTTTCTTTTTTTTCTTTTTTTTTTAAAGATTTTATTTATTTGACAGAGAGAAACACAGCCAGAGGGAGAACACAAGCAGGGGGAGTGAGAGAGGGAGAAGCAGGCTTCCTGCCGAGCAGAGAGCCCGATGTGGGACTCGATCCCAGGTCTCCAGGATCATGACCTGAGCTGAAGGCAGTCGTTTAACCAACTGAGCCACTCAGGCGCCCCAATGCCCCTGTTTTTCAAAGCAGTCATACCAATTCATACTCATACCTGTGTTGTGTAAGTGTTCCAGTTTATCTACATCTTTGCCAACACCCAGTATTTTCCATCTTTTTCATTTTTTATCCCTGGCAGGATTATCATGGTATCACATGGTTTAAATGTACAATTCCCTGATAACAATGAAATTAAATAGTATATTATAGGTTTACTAGCTATTTGAATATCTGCTTTTGTGATGTAGATGTGG
This sequence comes from Spilogale gracilis, assembly GCA_004023965.1. NCBI lineage: Eukaryota > Metazoa > Chordata > Mammalia > Carnivora > Mephitidae > Spilogale > Spilogale gracilis. The sequence goes on along the minus strand of PITA01019154.1, from coordinate 15,318 downwards.
AAGTATTTTTTCAATATCTTTGGGACATATGTGTTTTTCTTACTGACAGGTAAGAGTTCTTAATATGTGCTAGATAAAAGTCCTTTTTAAGATGGATGTAAGAAGGTATCTTTTCCCAATCTGTGATTTGTCCTTAGACTCTTTCAGTGGTGTCTTTGGGTATAAGAAGTCTTAATTTTAACACAGTCAACTTTGCCAACTTTTCCTTTTATCTTTACTGCTTTTGTGTATTATTTTTTTATTAACATATAATGTATAGTTTGTTTCAGGGATACGGGTCTGTGATTCATAAATCTTAACACAGTTCACAGCACCCAGCATAGCACATACCCTCCCCAATGTCCATTACCTGCCACCCCATCCCTCCCACCCCCCTCCACTGCAGCAACCCTCAGTTTGTTTCCTGAGACCAAGAGTCTCTTAAGCTCTGTCTCCCTCTCTGCTTTTGTTTTGTTTCCTTTTTCCCTCTCTTCCCCTATGATCCCCTGTCTTGTTTCTCAAATTCCTCATATCAGTGAGATCATATGAGAATTGTCCCTCTCTGACTTATTTCACTTAGCAGTTCCATCCACATCATTGTAAATGGAAATATTCTGGTTTCTCTTCAGATCATACAAATCTTTCACCTTTTTGTGTATTATTTTAAACAATCTGCCTACTCCAAGTCATGAAATGACATTTTAAATTTCTTTTATTAAAGCTTTGATATTTGTATCTGTCACATAGAGATCTATAATTTATATAGAATGGATTTTTATATGTGGTGTGAGGTGGGGAGTCAAAGTACACTTGTTTCTCATATGAACATCTTCTTAATCCAGCACCATTATTTAAAAACTGTTTTTGTCTATGGTACTTCTAGGTCATTTTGTCATAATGCAGGTATCTTGATATATGTAGTTTTATTTCTGGCATGTCTGTTTAGTCCTTCTATTCACTTTATTTACTTTTGCGCTAATGAAACAGTCTTGTTCAGTCTGTGACTAGCTCCTATCTTATAGCTACTTAGGAGCATACAAAACTCACCCCATTAAAACAAAAGATACTTTGATCACCTGGGAAATTCCAGAGGACTTAAGAGCTCTAGGTCAGGAATCAAGACAAAGACCAAATATTAGAATAAAAGATGTTCTTACCCTGCCTATCACTCAGAAAATCATAAGAATTTTAGGAGCTCTATTAAGGAACAGGGACAAAAACCCAAATATAAATTTCTTTTTATGCCCCACATCCATTTAAACTTAGAAATAGCTATTTCATACCAAAGCCTATATCATAATGAATTTCAGCTGGCCTAGTACTTTCTGGTTTTAGAATTTTATTATTTCATAGAATGTTAAGTCAACAAAGCTTTTAAGTTTTAATAATAGAGATTGATTATCCTGAATTCTTTCCCACAGAGAATTCTGGCGATCAGCATTTTAGGTTAGAAAGAATCTAAGAAACAGAGTCTTAACTATAGAGAACAAATTGATGGTTACCAGAAGGGAGGTGGATGGGGGTGGTGGTGGAAGGGTTAAACAGGTGATGGGCATTAAGGAGGGCACTTGTGATGAGGACCAGGGGTTGTATGGAAATGATGAATCACTAAATTTTATACCTGAAGCTAATTATTACACCGTGTTAACTAACTGGAATTTAAATAACAACAAAACAAAAAAAGAATCTAAAGAAAATATATGTAAATTTTTTTCTAATGAAGAATAAATTTAACATCATCCTACTAGTCTTTACAATTTATGGCAAATTATAAAGTCTTGGCAAACCAAAAGACTAAATAGAACTCTTAGTGTTCATTGATGATCTTCATTTAATTTTCACTTACTGTGCTAAATTCACTTAGTCTTTGGAGTTTTATTTAGGGGTTTATTTTTTAGATTAAAAAAGATTGTGTTCTAATTCTAATTTTGAAAAATTCAGTAAGAATGTCGCAGTAGAATCTTTGTTGCTTACTGCTTGGAGAAAAGTACCCTTTCATGGTATGAGGGCACACTTCACTGTTCATATGTTATCATCATCCTATGTTTTAAATATTTTGAAGTTATAACTCTGCAGTAATTGTATTTGTGGGTACCACTGTGTAGGGAGAGAGTATTAATTAACATGATAATATAGCAAGAAGAGAGTCTTCCTTCTCATGCCTTAGAAGACCTGATTTCCCTCAATAACAAAATGCACTGGCGGGGGTTCACAGCTGCATGATTGGTGCTCTTAGTTAATGGAATGACTCAAATAACTTTTGAGGACTCCATCTCAGCTGACCTTGAGAAATATCTTCCCCTTCCTTTGTTATTGCTGTTGAACTCTGTGAGGAGAACTGTTTTCGATTTCACTGCTGCATCGACTTCCAATTACTGTTGTGGTCCCTGGTTCCTACATTATTACCACTCAATAGGGTTGAGGTTTTCTTCAGTGCTTTTCTGAATAAGAAACCCCAATTCACTGTGAGAAGCTTAATAATGTTAAAATTGTGCTCTCATAGAGCACTTTTTATTTTCCAGATGCTTAATGCTGCCCGGCAGGGTACTCAGAGATGAAGATGATAAGGCTTTTAAAGACCATTAGCTTTGCAAGAGTATTCCCCCTTCTTCCTTGGATTCAGATCATTTTCTCACTGTTTTCTTCAGGGAGTGGCACCAGTAACAAGGGAATCAGCAAATGAGATCCTGAAATTAAGCCCATTAGAAAGATTCTTTTCTGAGACCATCTTGATCTCAGGTGAACTTTACAGAAATCTCAGATTAAGTTTTTCTCAGTTACAATTTTATTGAATTTTAAAGAGACACTTCATCTAGACACACAGTCACATAAATTGGGTTCTATTTCAAAGTGTTGAGTATAAATTTTTTTTTTTACCTTTGGCAGAAGTTTAAACTATGTTTTTAGGACATAGAATTTAAGAATATCAAAGAAATAGGTTTATGCTTTAAAGATTAAAGATATTTATAAAACCTAAATTAAATATCTTGTAATTTCCAGTGGTCGTCCATATTCATTTATTATGCTACTGCTTGTGTAAGGAGGCCATATTGTCATGATTAATAACTGAGGGATGATGTATTATATATGAAACAGATAAGGAAACTATTCTGTTGTCCTTGGAAAATGCACCACACTAACTTCTACTGCAGTGACTCTAACACACACAGAGAATTTTAAGATCCTTTTTGAAAAATGTTATTTTTTTTGAAAGATGTTATTTTTTTAATATTAGTTAATGGAGTCAAAAGTTAAAGTGGAAACTTTATGAGAGAGTTCCCTGTCCATCCTATAATGCCAAGACTTCCCTTCTTTTTTCACCTAGAGTTTTCCTGCCTTTTTCGTGCACTGTATTTCTGTACCATAGCACTAAGAGCATCAACATGTGAGTCAGACCATGTTGATTCTCATATTTCCAGCAAAGAGTTTCGAGTGATCATGGTCACTTCATAATTTCATTGAGTTTAACACAGCAGAATATTTAAAGCATGTATTAATGGGTAGCTACTCTCATTACATTCAGTGACATTAAAATGTACTTATTTTAGAATGTTTATGGACTTGAATTGTAGACTGGTAGGTAGCATTCAATGCCATGCCCATATTATTTGGTTACTATATAACTAAAACTATTCTAAAATATTTTGTTTCTATAAATAAACACTGTTACAAATTAGTCACAAGTTGTAGAAATAATATATAGATCAATATAAATTATATCTCAAATATTTATTCAGTACATTCTTAAGAAAAGCAGGGGTGCCTGGGTGGCTCAGTTGGTTAAGCGACTGTCTTCGGCTCAGGTCATGATCTCGGAGACCTGGGGTCAAGTCCCACATGGGCAGGAAGCCTGCTTCTCCTGCTCTCACTCCCTCTACTTGTGTTCCTTCTCTGGCTGTGTTTCTCTCTGTCAAATAAATAAAATATTTTTTTAAAAAAAAAAAAAGAAAGAAAATTTCAGTACAAATTGTGGTTAAGTTTCTAAGATAGGCCATATAAAACTATATCATCCATAAAATAGCTGAAACTATATTAATTTATCTAAATAGACCAGATCCCTTAATCTCCAGAGCCCTGGGTTACTCTGAAGACAGGTCCTTTTGAGGCCTTTTAAGGCTGACTACTGAGACTTACTACCCTTCTTGAGCCTGTGAGTTCATAAAGGGCTACAGAGAAATTGTGAGAAGAGAAAAAAGGAGAAAGAAAATTTTGATGAGACACCCAAGGGAAGAAATTTGGAGATCTTTGAAAAAGGGGCTGAGCAAAGGCAACATTAATTTAGGATTATATTGTACACCCGTGTTCACATTCACAGCAGCATTTTTCACATTAGCCAAAAGGTGAAAGCCACCCGGGTTCTGTGGACAGATGAATGCACAAACAAAGTGTGGCATGTGCAAACAATGAAACATTGTTCCACCTTAAAAAGCAAAGGAATCCTGACACATGCTGTAATAGGGATGAACCTTGCAGACATTATGCAAAATGAAATATTCCAGAGAGACAATTTAGAGTATGTGTAAAACCATAGGCGAGTTTTCATTTGGCTCCTGGCCTCCCAAGACCCAATTATAGGAAGGGAAAGAATCACTAGGTAGAAAGGAAGAAATGGATCTTAAGTCTGTTTCCTGCATTGAGAGGAAAGGGTAGTGGTAGACTAGGGAAGATTTCCCCAACAACTATAGGTTCTCAAAGGGTCTGATTGTACCTGGCCAGGAGAAGGACAGAGCTCTAACAGAGGTGCCCACAAGGGACAGCGGCAGCATAAGTAGGCCATGTGTCTCTCTTGCCTCCTGACATCCTGGTGAGTAGCTCACCCACCAGAGCACCGTCCTGCCTCCTACTGGCAGTACCAGGCCTCCAAGGGTAGGACCAGGTTTTAGGGAAAGGCTAGCCAACAACACAAAAGGAAGCCAGACAATTAAGGTCTGGAATAATCCATGTAAAAATAATACAAATTCTTTAAAACAGCATATGTGAAATCAATCACAACACATAATTTAAACATACATCAGTGTAAAAAATTCCCAGTGCTCCATTGTGAAGTTTTGTCCATTAACTGTATCCTAAGCTTATAGTTTTTAGAATCAGTCTGTACCTGAAGATCAGTCTGTATCTTTTCTTACAAAGTGGTTTTGCCTTCTTAGTGTCTATGACCCCAAATGGTCTTATCCCACTGAAGATTTATGGGTGGCAAATAAGCATATGAAAAGCTGTTGAATATCATTAGTCATTAGTCAAAGGCTAAGTAAATCCTCAATAATATGCCACTACATCCACGAGAATGGATAACATTTTAAAAGGGTGAAACTTTCACATATTCTTGATTCGGGAACTATTTGATGCTTACAACGTCAGGGATAAATCTCAAAATAATGCTAGGTGAGAGAAGCCAAACAATAAAGGGTACATATTATCTGGTTCCATTTATATAAAACTCTATTAAGTGCAAACTAATCTACAGTTTTAGATCAATGGTTACCTATGAACAAGGTTGGGGCAGTGAAGAGTCAGAGGAGTAATTACAAGGGGACATGAGGACACTTGTGAAAGATTTATGTTCATTATCTTTATTGAGTTGACAGTTTTACACAGATGTTAATGTTTATAATTTTAATCAAATGTGAAGTCTATGTCAATTTAAAACTTGATGAAACTATAAAGAGATACACCACACCATAATTATGAAAAATCAATAGTTTATCTTCAATATCATTTTTTTTAAATGTCTCCTGATTTATGGTCCATGAAATTCCAAAATTAAAGAATCATTGTTTTGACCTTGAATGAAGAATAAGTAGCTTATAATGGAAATATTTTAAATCTCTCAGCTCAGATCAAATTCCATAAATTTCACCCACGGCTCCCATCTCTCACCGCCTCACCTGTACCTCAGCATAAAGAACCTCAACAGCTTTTTCCCTGCTCTGGTTCACACACCTGCTTGGCTTCCACTCTGCCCTCTACCTAGAGGGTCTCTATGCCCCCTTCCATGTCTGGCCACCCCCAATCATCATTCAGGATAAGGCTGATGATCCTCCAGAAACATTCTTTTACTAGCTACCTCCACCCATCCCCTACTCCTCTCCAAGCCCATTCAGAATAAAGAATCCTTTTTCCACAGAGTCATACTTTATCAGTGATTGTAACATGTTTGAGGGCAAGAAACAATCTATGGAAAACACAAAAGTCTTTTGTTCCATTTGCACAGTGTTTGTAAAAATTTGACTAAAAACAGGACATTCACCTGGGCCCACATTCCTGCATGGAATGACCCAGAGCTAAAGGCAGCTTCAGAGAATCTCCATTCACTACAGTCATCTCTCCTCCCCATTGCTCCCAGCAGTTACTGTCAATTGCCAAATCACTTTAACCTGCTTATCACCTTTCCCTGGTGTATGATTTCCTGGCTGCTATGAGCATTTGACTTTGAATCCATACTAATAGAGAAATCAATGTTTCTGGAAAGAATAAGACATGTATAGACTAAAAGAAAAGCAAGAAAAGACTTTTCGAAAGAGGAGAGAATATATGCTTTTTAGAATATTAGTTTTGGGTATTAACTATTGATTTGACAATTCTGTGCATTACTCAGTGCTCACCATGAAAAATGTACTCACCACCTGTCACCATAGAACACTGTTAAACAGTATTATTGACTAATTCTTTATGTTATACTTTAACTTACTTATTTTGTAACTGGAAGTTTGTACCTTCTAATCCCCGCTTCACCCATCCCCCCGGTTCCCATCTGGCAACCACCAGTTTGTTTTCTGTGTTTAAGAGTCTGTTTGGGACTTTTTGTTTGTTCATTTGTTTGTGTTTTAGATTCCACACTGAAGTAAAATCATACAGCATTTGCCTTTCTCTGGCTTATTTCACTTAGCATCATACCCTCTAGATCCAACTGTGTTGTCACAAATGGTAAGAGCTCATTCATTTTATGACCAATTACCACTCCACTGTATATCTGTATATGTGTGTGGTTTTGTGTGTGTGTATGTATATGTGTGTGTATATCCATTCATCTATCAATGGACACTTAGGTTGCTTCATATCTTGGCTATTGTAAATACTGCAGTAAACATAGAGGGGTGTGTATATTTTGGAATTAGTGTTTTTGTTTTCTTTGGGTAAATACCCAGTAATGAAATTACTGGACTATATGGCATTTTTATTTTTAATTTTTGGAGGAACCACTGTTTTCCACAGTGGTTGTGCCAGTTTACACCCCCACCAATAGTGGATGAAGGTTCCTTTTTCTCCACATTCTCTTCAACATTTGTTATTTCTCATCTTTTTTTATGCTAGCCATTGTGAGTAGTGAGATGATATCTCATTGTGGTTTTGATTTGCATTTCTCTGATGATTGGTGATGTTGAGCAAGTTTTCATATGTCTTTTGGTCATCTGGATGTCCTCTTTGGAAAAATGTCTTCACATTCTCTACCCCTTTTCGTTTTATGCTTTTATTTATTTATCTGACAAAGAGAGAGACAGAGGGGGAACACAAGCAGGGGGAGTGGGAGATGGAGAAGCATTGAGCAGGGAGCATGATGTGGGGCTCGATCCCAGGACACCAGGATCATGACTGGAGCTGAAGGCAGATACTTAATGTCTGAGCCACCCAGGTGCCCCCCTATACCCCCTTTCTAATCAGATTCTTTGGGGGGTCATTTGTTGTTCACTTGTATATATACCTTTTATAGGAAGACAGTGGATTGGGGCATATTTTAAAAATCTAGTTATTTTGTGCCAAGTTTGAGTTACTCATTTTCATGGTTTTAAATGTCTCCAAATGGTTCTGTACCTTTCTCTAAAGCCAAAGTAGTCAGTGTGCTCATATGAGCCACTCCATGTCCATTTCTAATATGCTCTAAAGATGTACACTACACTAGCTTGATCCTGTTAAAGAAATGCAGAACTGTAATGATAAGAGCCATAAGTCATGATTTCAATTCATATAAAGCTTATTCTAGATACTTCCAAAGGCTCTCGTTAATTTGAAAACATTCTGTGTTAACCCATTTGTAACAAAATACTGGATTCTAATGAAAGGATTCAGGTTTAATAATGTTCTTTTCATCAAAATCTTAATAATGTTTGCTCACGGATTCTATGATTGCTATTTGGCATTTCCTCCCACTCCATCAATAAAGCAAATTATTTCCCAAAGCAGTTTCACTAGTGTATAACTCAGGAAACGCTTCTGATTGTGGTTAAATAATGCTGTTTTAAAACTTTGTCTTGAGAGGGTCATCCTCTCAAGGGTAGAGGTTAAGGCCCTTTTATCCAGTAAGGTCCAATTAGCATATACAGAAGCTTTTATTACCTGTGTGCTTCTTGAACACAGGAGAAGGGATATGGCATAAAGCATTTCATAAAACATCTTCCATAAAGTCACTGAAAAAAAGAATCAAATAAGTAGAAAACATGTATTGAATATTTCAAAATAAAATTATCCCTAACTACATATTTTTTCACGGTATACATGAAGATAAGTAGTACACACTTAGAGGTTAGGAAAAAATTGCCCTTTAAAATGAAAGGTGTATATGTAAAATGATTTTTTATAATCATACAATAATAAATTATCTATGACTTTATTGATCATTATGTTTCTAGGTGACAGGACTTCACTCAGCGAATATCCAGGAAGTAGGGACCCTTAGAGAATACCTCCTCATAAGGAGGAGAGAAATGCTATAATTAAGCTTTTCTAGACCTTGGAAGCAAAAAACCTTTCATAAATTCAAAGAAGTCCTGTGATTTTGCTGTACAATCCACAGTCTTTTTTCTGTCCGAGGTATTATTAATAAAAAGCTGCAAAAATGACATCAGTATTCTTGTTAATGTTCAGTTTAATAGTTAATTATTAATGTATGTCTTGTCCCCAAATGCCTCACCCTGAGCCCTATACATGGTAGTTGCCCAGAAGATAGTTGCTTAATTTCCTGGATGTGACCTGGGGCACCCCCAGCAGGAGTGTGGCTGAAGGACCACTCAGCGAGAGGCACCACTGAATAGGTCTGGCCCCCTGGTCAACAAAATCTGAAGTACGGTTACCTCCAACAAGCTTAGAACGCATACAACAACAGGGAGAGGAAGCTGAGAATCACTCATGTCCCTACGCGGGACAAGTCGGGCGGACGGTTTTCCATGTAGTTAACTACATTATGGAGGGAGAGTAAGTAGATGGATAGACATATAAATGTACAAATAGAACAACTGGAATTAATTAAAAACCTATTTCCCTACTTCTTTTTCCTCCTTCCATCTATTTATCCATCTGTTATATGAATGCAATTATTACAGATTCTATACAGAGGTATTCTAGTAACTAGTTTTTTTTAATTATTTTATTTTATTTTTTCAGTGTTCCAAGATTCATTGTCTACACCTTTACTAAGGAACTAGTTGAAGGGGTGTATTTGTTTGCCGGGGCTGCCACGGACAGGGTAGCTTAAATGACAGACATTTATTGCATTGCGGTTATGGAGGCTAGAAGTCCAAGATCAAGTTGTTGGCAGGGTTGGTTCCCTCTGAAGGTTGTGAGAAGGATCTGCCCCATGCAACTTCCCTGGGTCCTTCTTGTTTTGCTGGCTGACTTTGTATTCCTTGTTTTATAGATGCCTCACCCCCATCCCTGCCTACCTCATCATCTGGCTTTCTCACTGAGTCCTCCCTTTGGCTCCAAACTTTCCCTTTTAATAAGGACACCAGTCCCTGAATTAGGGGCTCACTCTACTCCAGCATGACCTCACCTTAACCAATTGTATCTGCAATGACCCTAGTTCCAAATAAGGCCACATTCCGAGGTACTGAAGGTCAGGATGTCAACACACAAGTTTGGGGGAGGATGGTAGAGACACAATTCAACCCATAACCAAGGGATACTTAAATGTATCTATTCACCTTTGCTATGCTTCCTGGATCTCATCAACCTCTCTCTTGTTGCCATATATTCTTCTTACCTTGTGTGAAGTGTCCTGGGGCTGTTGGTGCTTTGTATTACAGGCTGCTGCAAATGGCAATTCTAAGGCCAGACCTTAAGAACAATCTTCCCTGCCTTTGAGAAAAGGAGGGCGCCCCTCAGCTATGATGTCAGAGGGCCCACCACTAGTTACGTATTGGTGGAGATAGCTTCGCTGGGTGGTTGGGCCATGCTAGAGCCCTGCTCGCCATCTGCTTAAACTCTGCTGCCCAACGTCATGGCGGGTAGTGGCCCTATAAGGACGGTAGCTGCCCGATGGAGCTAGAAGGGCTCCTTTACAAACGCCCAGAAACACAGTTGGACCGGCGTCCTACACATGATCATGGATCTGCCTCTGTGGCCTATATTATTTAAAAACTTCACTCCCACAACCATATGGCTCTAAATGGATGTTATTTGGTAAACTACTGGCTTGATGTTTCTCATTCACTCTTCAGAGGTATCATACTTGTAGCTTATCATTATGATTTCAAGGAGAAAGAGAAAACTGAGAAATTTTACAGAGCGGGGTGAAAGTATGTCACTGGGTTCACCTTTATCTATGCAACCTGTAACCCTGTCACAATTAAAAATAAAATTTCTCAGACAATTATATGATCTCTCTGATATGAGGAATTTGAGAGGCAGGGCGGGGGGTCATGGAGAGAAGGGAGGGAAAAAATGGAAACAGGATGGGACCAGGAGGAAGGCAAACCATAAGAGACTCTTAGGAAACAAACTGAGGATGGCTGGAAGGGAGGCAGGTGGGAGGGATGGGGTGGCTGGGGGGTGGACATTGAGGAGGGTATGTGCTATGGTGAGTGCTGAGAATTGTGTAAGACTGATGGTTCACAGACCTGTACCCCTGAAGAGAATAATACATTATATGTTAATAATAAAATAAATAAAAATAGGCTTTAAAGTAAAATAAAGAAATGCTTAAATGATGGCAAAAAAATAAAAATAAAAAATAAAATTTCTCGGGGTGCCTGGGTGGCTCAGTTGGTTAAGCGACTGCCTTCGGCTCAGGTCCTGATCCCGGAGACCCGGGATCGAGTTCCACATCAGGCTCCCTGCTCGGCGGGAAGCCTGCTTCTCCCTCTCTCACTCCCCCTGCTTGCGTTCCTTCTCTGGCTGTGTTTCTCTCTGTCAAACAAATAAAAGTCTTTAAAAAAATAAAATAAAAAAAAATAAAATTTCTCATATTGCACATTCTTCCTCAAAGGTTATACTAGATAGATATAATGGAAGTTTATTTTACATTATTCATTTAGATAATAATAAATGGCATTTATTAAGCTCACACTGGTAAGTTAATAATTGAACAGAAATTCAATTATCTAGAATCGTTTCTGGATGACTGAACATTACAACTTTCAGCCATCAACCTTAATAAATCAGTAAATAAATAACCTTTGGATAGTATTGATTTTTTCCAGGCTAAAACCTATGTTTTGTTACTTACCTTAAAAGCTGTTTAACTTTTGTTGAAAATGTGTTCATCACTATAAAATAAAATATTATTCTGGATTTTAGTATAGCCACTGCCACAGAATCAGTTGAAAAATCTTGCTATTTGTCACTACGCTAAATAACCCAAACTTTTTGGTTTGAAATCTGATATTGCATTCTGACTTTTTTTTTCTGCCCTTTCTTTAAATGTGTGGTCTTTATATAATAGCCAGAATAATCCTCTTATTTCATACCTACTTATATTAATCCTTTTGGTCAAAGTTTATCTACTGTGGAAACTAGGTACTCATGTTAGATTTCCTTGTTTATTTCATGTTATATTTCTAGATATGTAGTTACCATCCAGTATATTATTATTTTTTGATGTAAATGTTCCATGATTCACTGTTTGCGTATAACACCCAGTGCTCCATACAATCTGTGCCCTCCTTAACACCTATAACTGGGCTCACCTGTCCCTCCATCCCCGTCCCCTCTAAAATCCTGTTTGTTTCTCAGAATCCATAGTCTCTCGTGGTTTGTCTCTGCCTCAAACTTGTTAGATTTCTAAGCAAAGTAAGCAGAAATGGGTTCAGATTTATGATAATGTGTGAAATATTCATGAGCATTAGTGTTTGGATTCTATGATACTTATTTGGATTTCTTAAATTCTCTTGGCATTTCTTCTGATCTTATTTTGTGTCTGTGAGCTGTGTCCCCAGAAATTTGAGATTTCCAAAAACCTGATTCCTGGATGGGTGAGGCATTTTTCTAGGATTCAGTAATAATAAATGCACTTCCAAATACACAATCTCTCCTCTGAATCCAGTTTTATATCAGGATTTCCTGAGAATATTAAGTCTTCACTCTCAGAATTCACAATCCTGTCGAATTACACAAGGTACCCAAATGAAAAAGATAGAACATTTACAAAAAAGTAGACATTTAAAGATCTTAATAAACATTTATGGGATATCAAACGGAGTAGTACATGGGTAAAATCAACCAGGAGAGTTGTACCTAGGAGACTGATGAGAAGGCAAGATGAGAGGACTTTCTAGTGGGTAGGTAATCAGACAAAATTATGTAAATGGAAAGGGCTCTTGGAAGTGGGCAAGGAGGAATGAAAACAGAAGGCCTGAGACTGTATGCTAAGAAAAGCACTTTGGTAATGGCTGGAAAATGTGAGGGAAGGAGCTACATGGTGGGGAAGGATGACGCTATTAACTGTCTCTCAGTTAATAACCTGTGCATTGGGTACTCCATTCTCCTGGGTGGTGTATCAAATGTTTTATTCTCCAAATGTCGCAGAGTAGCAATTGTACTTTTGTGTCCTCCTCAACATGTTTAGGTGGGGTTCCGGTTAATTTTAGTATGATAGATACAAATTAAGCAGTGCCCTAAGCTTCCCTGTGACTCCCTGTGGCTTTATCTCTACTCCTTACCCTCCATTCCCACTTCTATGTGTTCCTTTGGTGCTTCTGCTGTGGTCAGACCTCCGGGGAGGAGGGGAGTCCAGCCTAACACTCCTCACAGTGGCATTACTAAAGATAACAATACTTCTGCATCCCAGGTGCTCTTGTACCACATTCCAATAGAATTGGTACTGGATACCCACATGGAAGAAGCAGAAATTTTGGCTCAGGTATTTCACATTGCCAATATTCAATCAGTTTTGACCTACAAAACCTTTTGTAAAGTTCAGTCTAATATTTTTATTCCTACTCCCTGTGAAAAAAAACCACTATGCACCGTTCTCCTTGCCCTGTGGCATGATTACATAGACCCACTCATCCAAGAAAGAATTCGTGGGATGGTGCTGGCATACAATCCAGCATTTTTTCAAATTTATGCCAAGTTCATCAGATTTTATTTACTCTTGCAAAAGCCCTGCTTGTTCTTTCTCAATGGAGGTATTTTTCTTGATGCCTTCAGCAATTTCCCAGTGTTGTTGCAGGAGGTATGTTAAGGCTTATAAAATTAAGGGAGCCATTGAATGTACTATCACATTTCTTCAGCTGTGTGCTTAAGAAATCCTCTTGCAAATGTTTCCTTGAGGACACATTTCAATGTGTGTTGAAAAATTCTTTATTACTTTAGAAATCAACAAATAGGACCTATTACTTAATGGAGGTTTATAAATGGGATTAACAAAACCCATGATGCCTCCAGTGCTACATCCATTTCCTTTAAAGCCAAGATTGGCTCTTCTAGATGTGGAAATGCTGAAGTATGTTACTCTTAGGCATCATCCAAGGAATGAATTCTCAAAAAGTACTCCGAATCATAGAATTTTGAACTAAAAATGAGATTTAAACCCATCTAATCTAACCTTCAGATTTTTTAGAATATAAAACAGACAAGATAATTAAAGAACTTATCCAGGGACGCCTGGGTGGCTCAGTTGGTTAAGTGACTGCCTTCGGCTCAGGTCATGATCCTGGAGTCCTGGGATCGAGTCCCACATCGGGCTTCCTGCTCGGCGGGAAGCCTGCTTCTCCCTCTCTCACTCCCCTTGCTTGTGTTCCCTCTCTCGCTGTGTTTCTCTCTGTCAAATAAATAAAATCTTAAAAAAAAAAAAAAAAGAACTTGTCCACTGTGTATCTCTGGTTGTGAGAAGAACTGGGATTGTAATTCAGATTTCTTCAGTCCCAGTCAAATGTACTGCCATGCCTACTGAGTGAGAGACGTGAATCATGATAAAGCCAGAATGATTACTATTTAGAGTGCTTGGTGATCACAGGGCCACCAAACTAGACATGGGACAGACGCCACATAGAGAAATGTCACCCTCCTCTGTTCTTTGTCCATTTTTAGAATTTCATGGGGATTGACATTTTCTGGGAACTCAGTTTGTTTGCTACAAACTGAAGCTGATATTTAATTATTCTCCTGAAATGTCAAGTAACCAAAGGTGGCTCGTAGGGTTTTGTGGGACATGTGGCTGTATTAAGTATGAAACTGGACACTGAAGTATGATGGCTCAGATAAGATTCCTATGGAAGCATGAATATGGGGTTTGCAGATGAAGGAAACAAGTAGTGCCCTCTGAGCGCCCTCAGGAATACTGTTCCATCACCCAAGCTGAGGGCTATAATGTGTACTCTGGCTTAACATAATGTGATAGCATCTGGAAAAAAAAGTAATATTGCTTTTTGCCACTTTAGAGGCTCAGAGCTTCCTGGAGTTCCCTAGATTTTGAGTGCATGCTAGCTTAGTCCCAGGATATCTGCTGAGCTCAGAGTCAATCTGATCCAAACTAGAATATGAAGCACTAAGGCCCCCTGGGAATGGAAGGAACTTGGAGATTTCATTCATATCAGCCTCCAGGATACCTCTCTTTCAGTTCAATTTAAATTCGTTGGGTGTTTAGTTAGAACTGATTTGCCTAGGATTGGATAGAATCTAAATTTAACCCTATGGAAACCTGGACTGGCTCAAGTTCAGGGGTTCGATCTTAACCTGACATACACAGTTGAAGTTCATAGTGGTCCAAAAAAAAAAAAGAAGAGTTTGGCTTATAACTTGAAACTTTATCGAAGCTATATGCTATTGAAAATAGGTAAGAGTAAGAATTTAATATAGAAGACTTTGATAGTTTAAAACCTTTCAGTTCAGATTAGTTGGGTTGCTACCTGCCATTATTCCTTTACAGGTTGCTTGATTGGCATGACAGATTTGGCTGGTTGCCTCCCAAATACATCCTCCCCTTCTTGCTTTGTAATAATAAGGCCCCGATATTAACTGAGCTGAGATAAGATACATTTCCTGGGCACCTGGGTGGCTCAGTTGGTTAAGCATCTGCCTTCAACTCAGGTCATGATCCCAAATTCCTGGGATTGAGTGCCCCACCCCCTGCACATGCCCCCAACCCCAATCAATCAATAAATTAAATCTTTTTTTTTTAAGATTTTT
>PITA01019153.1:0-38396 GCA_004023965.1 Spilogale gracilis | reverse complement strand
TTTTTTTTTTTTTTTTAATAATAGGAACCTTCTCCCAGTGATTGAGAATCAAGTCACAGTGCAAAATAATCAAAATCCAAACTAGGAAAAGAGTTATCTCTCACCCCTAACCCCTGAAACTAATTCTGTCCCTGGTCACAGGAAATCTTAGGACCTTGGAGGCCATAACTTAGATACCAAAACCAGGTGGCCTGACTTCTGCTTCTGCTCGAACATTGGTTTTGAGTTTGATTAGGCTGTCCTCTTTTTTTTTTTTTTTTTAAAGATTTTATTTATTTATTTGACAGAGAGAGAGATCACAAGTAGGCAGAGAGGCAGGCAGAGAGAAGAGGAAGCAGGCTCCCTGCTGAGCAGAGAGCCAGATGCAGGCCTCGATCCAGGACCCTGAGATCATGACCTGGGCCGAAAGCAGACGCTTTAACCTACTGAGCCACCCAGGCACCCTCAGCTGTCCCCTTATTCCTGCCAGCCAAACCCTGGTTATCCTATTCTTCCTATTATGTAAGTCTTTCCTTTGGTTTCTCGGATGGCTCCCCAGTCTTTATGAGACTAAAATATACACAGTTTTACTCCTAAAACCCAGTAACTGATCCCCAATAATCATTGCAGTCCTTTTCTATGTCAACTCCTGACCTCCCTGAATTTCTGCCTGCTGTCTATCATTTGTTTGGGGGTTAATCTAATCTCCCAATTCTTTCTCACTCCCATACAACCAGATCTTAAATGTGGGTCACCATCTCTTATTTCCCTCCTACCTCCTTACTACTTTTCTTTAAGGCTCAATGCCTCAAATCAACAATTTTTGAATAATTTCTATGTACAAGCTTATTATTTTTTTTAATTTAATTCTCACCTGCCAACAACAGGCTTTGTTTCAATTTTCTAGCATACAGTTCTCATGAGAAAGTTACATCTCCCCAGGTAACTGTATTTGTTCCTTATTATTTGTTTTGTCTTTGGTTAGGTTATAATCAAATTCAATAATTTTATGGTTGGGAGAATTACTGAAAAAAACAGCAAGTGTTCCATATATCTCCAGACCCATTGAAAATTCAAAATATTGTCAGTTGGGGAGTTGCAAAGTTATAATTTGAAATGCTTATTTCAAATTAATATTTATTACTTTACACAAGGTCTTAAGATAGGTTCTGTTTGTTCTAAGTACTTAAAAGGCATTATACCTTCTGTTAATTTAGAATTTCTTTTTTTTTTAAGATGTTACTTATATATTTGAGAGAGAAAGAAAGCACAGAGGGAGAATAAAAGGGAGAGGCAGATTCCCTGCTGAGTAGAGAGCCTGATGTGGGGCTCAAACCCAGGACCCTGAGATCATGAACTGAGCCAAAGGCAGATGCTTAAACGACCAAGCCACCCAGGCGTTCTCTAATTTGTGTTTTGATAGGGAGACACATAATATGCAAACTATTATTTCTATAAGTATAACCACATAAAATATACATGCTAGCAAAGTATAGACAGTGTTTGGAAGTTTTAGATTCAAGTAAATGCCCAGTCAAGAAAGACTGGCAGTTCACTGAAAACATTTGTTACACCAGAATAGATGCAGGTACAGTTTCGTCTCAGGCCAGTCCAAGATGGATCTGTGGTCCTTCCCCATCAGCAGTTGGTAATTCATCCATTTCAATATCTCATATCCTATAATTTATAGGTTTTGCTATCTCATAATACTCCTGTCCAGTTATACAAGTCATGGTTAGAAAGGTGATTTTTAGATAATTATAAAGGCAAGGGATAAACAAAGGGAAGTGTGAATGGAAAGAAAAAATAAGAGGAAGAGAAGGACAGAATGGAACATTACAGGAATAAAGCAGTAGCCTAAGAGAAAGAAAGATGAGTGAGGGAAAAGAAAATGAGGATGTTTATTACAATCACAAGAAACTGGAAAGAAGTGCAAAGAATTAAAGTAACCTTTTAAGAAGAGAGGAAAAGTAGGGTGAGGTCAATTCATTCTCTGTTAAGTATCCAGTATGTATTATGTGCTAAGCACTGTGGTAGGCTTTTCTATAAGGGAAGGAAGAATTTATTCCAGAACTGAAAAGACTTGCTACCTGTTGTAAATATTCTAACCAGGAATGGAACTGGAATATTCTGATTACAGTTAGTTGCATTATCTGCTGTTCCACTGGCATTTTTAGTTGCATGAAGTAAAAACAAAAACAAAAACAAAACAAAACAAAAAACAATTTTGAAAGACTATATTTTTTTTAAAGGCAAGGGAACAGCAGAAATTAGGTAAAATGACAATTACAAAAAGAATCACAAAAAGGAAGCTCCCCACTGAGCCACCCAGACACCCATGGGGAAGACCTTTTAGACTGGATGAAAATGTTTTATTCCCAAAGTGCTATACAATAACTACCTATCTATGAGAGAAGAAAAAAGACATGACAGACACTAGAAATGTCATGGGATAGGCCAAAGTAGAAGTTTCAGTCACTTTGCAACTGACTCTATTTCTGTGTGGTTTTGACTGTTGTATAGTGAACCATGAAGACAGTGTTTAAATCCAGGTTCTATCACTTCCTTGTGACATGACCATAAATAAGTCACTTAGCCTTTTTGTGACTCTTTTCTTCATCTATGTTTAAAGAGGTAAAGAGGAAGAGGGAAGGGAAGACAGGTTTATTATTAGGAGCTGGCTTGTGTGATTATGGCGACTGGCAAAGCTCAAAATCTGCAGAGTGAGTCCACAAGCTGGAGACCCAGAACAACTATTTGTGTAGCTGCTGTGTAAAGGTTAACAAGCTCAAGACCTGGGAGGATCCAAAGTCACAGTTAAAGTCTGATGGCAGGAAAAAAGCGATGTCCCAGTTCTAAGGCATCAAGTAGGAAATGTTCTTTCACTCAGGGAAGGATCAACCGTTTTGTTCTATTCAGGTCTTCACCTAATGTGGATGAGACTGGGTCCACATTACACATTAGGGAAGGCAATCTGCTTTACTTAGTTTACTAATTTAAATGTTAATTTTTATCAGTAAACACCCATACAGAAATACTCAGAATATTTCACCAAATATCTGGACACTTTGTGGCCCACTACAGTTGATATATAAAATTAGCCATCACAACTGCTACTTAATATTTTAAAAAAAGCAAGTCAGAATTTTCATTAAAATCATAAGGGTTGGCTAGGTCATAGTGTTATGGTGGCCAAATGATTAACTGAAGAACCCGAAAGGCTAAGCCATTATATTACCAGGCCTTTTTACTACAGATCTGACCACAATAGACACATCCTGTACCATGTGATTGCCTTAGACTACATGAATGAGAACTTTTGAGCTAGTTCTAGCAACACACACACACACACACACACACACACACACGTACATATGAGCACAAGTGCACATACTCATGCACTCTCTCTCTCTCTTACAGTGAACACAACTTAAATCTAAAATTTTTTTTTAAATTGAGCATACTAATGCTACTATGGTGAAATCATATCTGAATTCCAGGACTTGCTACAAATTTGTCTCAGATTACATATTTTTAGTAGACTCCGCTAAAAATCTCCATCTGAACGATATAATTACTATTTTACAAGTGTATTTTTTGAAGTGTTTGGGTAAAGGCTAACATGAGAACTTTTCTGAATGAATTCTAAATGAAGCCCTATTTTGCCAATTTAAAATTAATTTGTGTTGATTTAAAAATTGAAATATATAGAATTGCAGAAAATGAAAATAATTCATCTTTAATCCCATCATCCAGTAATACTTCTGATATTAGTTCAGTTGTACAAGAGTAATCAGCAGCACTATGATTAATTTGTCATGTTCCTCACTAAGTCACTTCTGCCAACATTAATGCAGAGGTACTAAGGATGCTGGGTTGGGAAATAGGAGACCTAGATTTTTAGCTCCATTGTTTTTAATGTTTATCTGACTGATATTAGGATAGTCTTGGTATATCATTTGTCAAGAAAGAAGATGGACTAGATGACATTAATTACTTATTTTGACTCTACTGCTTTATGATGCTATCATATTATGAATAGCTTCTGGTAAACTGATTAATGTCTACCAAGAGAAAATTGGTCATCATTAGTTTAAGGGGTTAATGTTGAGTAAAAATACTGATACTTTCTCTCCTCCCATTTTCTCCTCCCCAATCCCTAGAGCTTTGTTTATTAAGTGTTTCAGAAAAGACACACTTTTGAAGTGTGTGTACCTTTTAAAGTAGGTCGACTGTTACCCTGATTCAGGCATCAAGGGATGAATGCCCACATTGCTGATCATTGTGTCCTTATCAAAAATGAGCCATGGTTGAAATCATTAATGATCCATATCTTATGGACATACTTTGAGGTCATACAATGTGATTTCTTTAAGAGGTTGCTCTCTGGATTGGTCAAATTTGGGTTCAGTTCTGACATCACTTTGAGCCAGATTTCAACCACGTATAAACTAGCTTCAGCACTCCAGTGTTAGGATACCTAGCTTTTGAGTGCAAATATCAAGTGTTGCGCAACCTATGGTCAGTGTTTCCCTAATTAGAACTTAGATTTTCATATTTTAACACTAAAATGTCAACAAATGCATTCAAGGTAATAGCAGTATTTTTAATTTCCAGAGTCCAACATGGCATTTTAAAGCACAGTGAGATGCTTTCCTAGAATTTAATTTAATAAGACATGGTTGAGCAGATGGACCACAGAAAGACAAGATGTGTTCTAGTTTATTTTCTAAGCAGTGCCATTTCCCCATGAACCAATCATTCTCTTGGACTTTGCAAACCACAGCAAATCAGAACTATAGGAGAAGGTGCCAGTAAATTAAGTCTTATTGCAAAACATTACAAGTAAAGTGACTCATTTAAAATCAGGAGGCCTCTCAAGGAACTACTAATTTAGTTAATCAAGGTGATATCGCTTTGGAAAGTAAATTACACTTAAATGAGGTTCTGATGTGGCTCTAATCCTTTAAATGGCTCTCAGAGCATGTCTCTACTGATGACAGAATTACAACGGTAATTTCCTTGGATGCTGTGTGATCTAAGAGTTTCATGTCAGAAAGGGAAAGACTGAAATTCCAAGTTAAGCTATTATATATTGGATAATTTAGAAAGGAAGACTCCAAAGCTTCTCCATGCAATTGCAAAGTCAGGAATCAAGGGTACACAGTCCCTGTCCTACCAATTATAGTGGTAATAAAGAGTTCTCCTTTCTCTCCAGAGTCTATCACCAAAAATAGACAGTATCTCTTATCATATGTGTTAGGTATGTAAGAGCCACATGTGGAGGTTCAGGAGGAAGAACAAAACAGGGTGGAGAGGAGAAATAACGTACTGGGGATAGAAAGAGCATTAGGGGCCAGATCATCCTGTGGGAGGTATGGCTCATAACTTCCTTTTCTTCTTTTGACAGGACCTAAAGATTGTCCCACATACTTTTCTCTTTGGTACTAGTTTTACTTTTGGTCACCATTTCCGCTTAATACTTGGGTCAAAAACAAGTGCCCTTTGCAACCGTTTGTTTAAAATGTTATCAGTCATGAGAGGATTCTTGCTTCCATGCATGGTGATACAAAAGGGACCAGATTCACCTTCCTGATTTAAGCAACAAACAAAACAACCAATGTATGAAGCAACTTTTTTCAGATGTTGAACAGCAGGGAATATACAAGAGTGATCCTGGAAAGAAGCAAAACAAATGAATTAAGCCTTGCCATTGCCCTAGCTCACTGCCTAGAGAGAATATCCAGCCAGTAAAAAAAACAAAAAAAACAAAACAAAAAAAAAGGCAGGGAACCTAAACAAAGAAAGAGTACTCTGGAAATCTGCAGAGATTCCTCTTGCATCAAGAGCCAAGTACTGGTGATAAATGTGTGCACATCTACCCAAAGCTGGAGGAAGAACCAGTATAAAGGAACAGATAGGACAATGTCAAAGGATCACACAGAGCCAGGAATAGTTCACAAAAATGGAAAGCCGTCTTAACATATGTGTTGTCGAATAAAGTTCTCAGAAGATTATCACCTCAGTAGTGAGCTCACATTAGCTCTAGACTAAGGGCTGTTCTGTGGCAGTCTAACACAGCTTAAAGGCAAGTCTCAAAAGATTTGCATTGTTTCAAATTAACTGTGTCTCAGAACAAATCCCTAAAAATACAGGACTACAACAAAATCCAATACTCAATGGAATAAAATTTACCATCTCTGACATGTAATCAAAACTACCCAGCAAGCAAAGACACAAGAAAATATGATCCATAATGAAGGGGGAAATTGATCAAGAGAAGGAGATGTCTCCCCCAAAGGCAATAGATGATGGAAGTTGTGCACAAAGACATTAGAGTGGCTATTAAATATATTTCCTATGTTCAAGAAAGTAGCAGAAAGTGTGAGCATAATAAAGACAAAGAAGTCCTAAAAAAGACACATATCAAATTCTAGAGATTGAGAATATGTTGTCTTGGGGCGGAAGCACACTGGATGGAATTGAAAACAGATTAGACACTGCAAGGGGAAAAAGCTGTGAACTTAAAGCCGTATCAATATAAATCTCCAAACTGAAACAAGGTCAGAAAAGACTGAAAAAAATGAACAGCATCATGACGTGGAGGACACTATCAAAAGTGCTACAAAAATATGTAATCAAAGTCCCAGAAATAGAATGAGACATCAAATTGGTTAAAGAGAAACAATAACTAAAAACTTTCCCAGTCTGATGAAACTATAGATTTTGTTCTCTACCACAGATACAGTGAACCAGAATTTGTTGGTTAGGCCTGTGTCTCTGGTAAAATAAACCACTGGAATGGAAAAGTGGCATGGGAAAATGGATAGTGTCTTTGAAGAAAGCCTGTAACTCACAGCTGGAATAGAAAAGTGGTCTCCAACCCGAGGGTTTATAATCTTGGAGAAGCATCCTGCTTTTGTGCCCATTGTGATGCACGTGCGTGTGCACACACACAAGCACATCATGTTGTGAATTCTAGTAAAGAATATTTAATAGGATTTTTACAGAAAAAGTGGAGCTTTTCCTAAAAGTCCCATACAAACTCTAGATGAACTCTTCCCCATCCCTTGGCCCCCAGCTAAGTGAATAGGCTGTGTTAACAGGGATGAACACTGTTGGTAATTACGTACATTGCCTCAGGGGAAGATATGCAGGATTCAGATAAGGTGGGAAATGAATTAGGAAGGATTCATGTGCATTTTATATAGATCTGCTTACTTCAGCAGGATTAAATTGAGGACACAGTCTGAGGGCTGGGCAAATACAACAACACCCTTCTGTCTGAGAAACAGGGAGAGGAAAGAAAACACAGGTAAAGTAACTGGGTTGAAAATAAAATATAATCTAAAGAACAAAAGAAAATTCCTCATTAATACTGCATTGCAGAAGAGGTTGATAAAAAGGTAAATTCAATAAATTGAGAGATGTAAGTCCAGGAAATAAAACACCAAAATAAAATACAAAAAGAATGTACAGAATTCAAGAAAAAACTGGAGGTCCAACAATCACCTTTACTAAACTAAAAATATAAATTAGAAATACTAAGCAATGAAATAAACTGGATTAAAAATGATTTCAAGGAAGAAAGTATTAATATAATTACCTTGAACATAAGAAGTAAGCAAAGAGATCAAAGCAATAGGACAAATATGAAGAAGAAAGAACATAGATACAAGAAAATATGTGTTGCTAAATTACAGAACATGACTTGATAATAAAAATAATTAAAAATAAAATAGAAAGAAATTCTTTTATTAATGGCAATCTGAATATAGGAATTGAAAAACACATTTGTTTAAAAAACTGATATAGAATAATGAATAACAAGACATGCCTAGTTAAAATATGAAGTTTTCAAAAAAATATGTCATTCTTTAGGCATAAGAGTAGAAAGAATAAACCATGTATAATGAAAAAATATATGTATCAGGTTTTTTTTTTTTTAACATTTTCCTCAGCGATAGGCAAATGAGTTAACAGGATTCTGAGGAAACAGTGACTCCAAAATATTGTAGCTGGCCAACTTGATTTTCATTTGTTAGGTAAGTAGGCTAAAATTCTTGAATAAAAAAGTAAGCAAAGAAACTTTTGGATGCTATCTTGCCAGTACCTCAGTGGAAACTACACAAAACTATAAATGGAGGCTGAGGTACCATCTGTCAAAACTTATAAGATTATGTCTAAGATTATATATATATGTATACCTATATATAATATATAACTAAGAACTATAAAATAAAATATAGTCTCTTCTCCTACCTTGATAAATATACTTTTCAACAATCTGGTTTAAATTTAGAATTTTTCAGCTCCTCAGAGGAAGAAACCAGAACATGATTGTACAGAAAGATCCAGCCCTGCCCCCAGGACCCTTGTCAAAGCTTAGCACCATAAAAGATATCATATGAATACCTTAGACCATATGGGTTGTGGTGGCTTGGTCCACATTCAGGAAATGGACCTGGGAAAGATGTCTGTGTAGGCTCTGGAAACAAGTTCATGGTTGTTTGGGCAGAGAATGTTGGGCTCTCATGCATTCCAAACGCCATCTAGAATAGGCACAAGCACAAAGTCCCTTAAAGCTGCAAACCCTTTGCTCCACAGGGAAAGATCTGAATTGGGGTAAGCTAGTTGAAGGTACTTTAAAGTATAGGGCTTCAAGCAGGAATACCTTCTGCCCAGGCTTAAGGGTGCTAGTGTGGTCATAGTGCCCATGATTATTATTTCTTCTATTTCTCTTTCTTTTTCTTCTTTTTTAAGGTTTTATTCATTTATTTGACAGAGAGAGACAGAAAGAGAGAACAAGTAAATTCAGGAGCAGGTAGAGGGAGAAGCCGACTCCCAGCTGAGCAGGGAGCCCCACATGGGGGACTCGATCCCAGGACCCTGGGATCATGACCTGAGCTGAAGACAGTATCTTGACTGACTGAGCCACTCTGGTGTCCCTCATGATTTCTTCTTGAAGAAACTACTGAGGATGAACTTCTGCCAACCAATGAATAGACAAAATAGTAAACAAATTAAATCACCACACATTTCCAGAAGATGGTAGAGGAATGTCTGTACTGTTTAGCAGGAAGAAGTCCAAGGCAATGTCTTTATAAACTTCAACATGTTCTTCTAATATAAAAGACAACAGACTGGAATTTTAAAGCAAATACAAATTCTTGGAATAGAGGAATTATGAGCCTTTCTTTAAAAACAAATTAATGATTAAATCCATTCAGCCAAGAAGTGACTACTGAAAAGTATAGCAAAAAGACTGGTAGTTATCATTGCATCTATTTAAATCTAGAAACTTAGGCTAAATAACCGAGAGAATTATGGTTATAGAACAGAATATAAATGTTATAAACCCTGTAACATATGAAATTATATAACCAAAATTAGGGGTGGGAAGTAAAGACTGAAATATATGCGAGAGTGCTAATTTCTTTATTTTTAAAAGCAGAGAGCCAATTATTCTGCCTAAAATTCAAACATGTCATTTACAAGAAATCATAACTCTAGATATTTAATGTCGCTCCATGTCTGTGTTTCTTACTCCTAAAACAGGAAATTATAAATTGCAGGGAAGAAACATGTATTTAAGTTCCAGCCATTTCATCAGCTTCCCCTGGGTTTCTCCTTTTGTTAAAAGCAAAACTTAAAAAAAGTATAACTTCTTTTAAAAAAGCAGCAAGCAGAGGATGATCAACTTTTTATGCAATTACTATTGTCTTTTGATTAATTTGTCTTTTCCTTCCCTCCCCTGATCTATTCACTTAGCCAGATGTCTATTTACCACCATTTTTATCCATCTACCTGCCCATTTCTTGATCTAGACATCCATCTTCATCAAGATATTTCTGGAATAATAATTATTTAATACATTTCTCTAGTGGTATTTGGATTTTTTTTTTCATTTTCCTTCATAAAAAATTTATACAAGCTTTACCCAAAGAAGTTGTTATTTGAGCTACTGGATTTGCAAGCAACCGAGTCAGAATATTTTGTGTGAGTAAATTTCTTGTGGAAGTTTTTTTGTCAGATGCAAAGAACCAAGGAAGAGACAGAATAATAATAAAGGAAGAAGAATGGAATGATCGACCTCATTGTCAAGAGCCTATATTAAACTGAAAGCTAAGCCGAGGTCCTATTGATGCACACATACAGATCAATGTCATTGCCCATATTTGATTAGAATGTATTTATTTTATTTATTTATTCATTAAAAGATTCCTTATTTATTAGAGAGTGAGAGCAGGGGGAGGGCCAGAGGGAGAGGGAGAGAGAGAATGCCAAGCAGACTTCCCTAGGAATGCAGGATTCAGGGTGGATTTATAGTGCACTCAGGTCTCTCATTCTCTCTGCAAGAGTGGGTTCCTGAAATCCTCAATGGAGGCAGAGCTGATGAGAAGTGGCTACATGTGAGAATGAAATGAGAAGTGCATCTCCCCAGGGGATATCTGCAAGGGGTTTTCTACTGAAAGGCTCTGTGTCCTAGAATTACTGTACAATTACTGTACAATTCTTCATTCTACAGAAAACAAGTTGAGAATAGAGGCATCAGGGGAAATGCAGTGGTTCCAAAGGTCCAGCAACACATTGGGAGAGTCAGAGGGCTCCTGGCTGCTGGGGAATTACAGAAAGCTAAAAGACCACAAAAAGATTTGGAATAACAGAAGCAGAGGAAGAAGAGAATGAAGCCAGGAACCTTTGGGTTTAAATCTTCAGAGTGAAACTGCCAAAATAAGTTGGACTGAGAATTTCAAATGACATCTCTGTTCTTTAGATATGTGCATCAGACAGCTTAATTTTTCAAATCGAAATTTAGTTTCAGAGGGTGTGTGTCAGGGGTTTGCTAAGACAGAATCAACCATGGGAAATTGTTTTCAGCAATTTCATGTGATTCAACTTAATATTGACTTCACTATCCCCTGATCTCCTGAAGGGTCAGATGGATTTGGGTTCAAGTTGTGGCTCAGTCATATTCTAGCTGTGTGAACCCTTGGCCAACTTTCTCTACAAGATTCTCACTTTCCTCGGAAAGTGGGAATAATATTTTCCTAGGGCTGTAGCGCAGATGGAAGGTGTCAATGTTCACTAAGTATCCCCAGAAGCATTCAGAGGCAGTTCTTGCTACTTCTGTTACCATTAAACCCATCTCTCTGTCAGTCCTCCTTTCTCAAGTTCCTTCTCTGATGTTCCATTGCCCTTGAGATAAAATCAAACTTCTTGATATGGCCAACAAGGTCTTCATGGCTTCTGGCTTTGGCCTATTTTGCCACCCTGTGTTTTTGCCATTCCCATAAAAACTATAAATACTTTCCACACTCATGTTAAAGTGAAATCCTTCCATTCCTCAGCATTTGCTCTCATTTCCTTGGCCTAGAACACCAGTCCCCCATCTTATCTGGGCCTCTCCTATTAACATGTATCATTTTCCTCTGGAAACTTTTAGACTTTTAACTACACGCTAGCAGAGCTCCCTCAGAACATTGCATTTTGCTCCTCAGTTCACTAGCCACTTGGTTTGTTTTATTGGCTCTGTTCCCCTCTGGCAGCAGCTATATCTGGCTTATTCTCCATCATTTCCCACAACTGATAGCACTGGACAATTTTAGGGGCTCAATCATTCTCTGCTAATGCTGCCATATCTTAGGAATTCATGTTACAGAAAATTCACTTTTTCCCCTATTCTCCCAGATAGTTTTCCTTTAGAGACAATTTACACATGCAAAGATTGGCTGATGGAAAGAAAAAAAATTCCTGCATCACTAACAGGTATATATAGAAGATTTATTTCATATCGAAAAGCAATCCTTAAATACAGAGATTTTAGTTTATCCCAGTAGGGAGTCTTTCTTTGTTTAGATTTCTTTGTAATTTGAAAGGTCCATAAATATTTCAAGTTAGGAATCTAAAATAAAATGTTCTAAAAACGATTGAAAAATGTTATTTATAAGATATTTAGAGTAATCAGGGAAGAAGGAGAAACTTGGTTATTATGAAATGATACTTTAATCAGCATTGTTACAAAATATCATTTTTTCCAAACTATTGCTTCAAGTTTTTATTCAATTTATTTAACTCACTTTGCTTTATATAAGTAAGAGCTTAATTTACTCCAGCTCGGTAGAAGCAAAATAACAAAGCAAAACAAAACACATGCAAGATATTTGGATAAAAAAAAGGAACATTTTTATTTCAGGATGGTATACTCTCTAATTTAGAAAGAGGCTGTAAAGAAAAAACACAGTATCATTTTTCTGCATGGTACACAAAATAGTCTTAACACTTCTGTACTCTGGCACCAAAAATGTGTGATAGTTTTCCCACTCTCAGCAATTCTGCGAAGCTAGGTGGGTGTCCTGTAAGTTTGACTCAATTCTGATACTATTGACTTAGAGATACTGTCAGATCATGCAGATTAGGGGCTCAGTCCCACAAGACTATGTCCATTTAAGATACCAAGTTTAAGTGCAAGTTGTTCTTTCTACTTCTGACCGACGGACTAGAAATCAGAGTCTCCCATGAACCCCCTCCCTCTTCAGGTTTGATTAATTTGCTAGGGCGCTCACAGAACTCAGGAAACCAATATACTTACTGCATTCGCAGTTTATTAGAAAAGAATATAATTTAGGAGTGGTCAGAGGGAAGAGTTGTTTTCACACCCTCTCTCTGAGCATGTTACTCTCTCGGCATCTTCACTGCTAGGACGTTCTCCCACCTCTTTCATTCTGGGTTTTTATGGAAGCTTTATTACAGAGGTGTGATTGGATAAATCACTGGCCATTGGTGATTTTTTTTTCTCTCAGTTGCATTGAGATATATTCACATATTGTGTATGTTTAAGGCAGACAACATAATGGTTTGATATTGCAAAAAGATTATCAAAATAAGTTAACATTCTCATATAGCTACAAGTATTTTTTATCTTGTGATTAGACTTTTAAATATTTACCCCTAGCTTCATTAAAATATATAATACAGTATTGCTAACTATAGTCACCACTATATATCACATTTTCTTTATCCTCTTTTCTGTCGATGAACACCCAGGTTGTTTTTATGTCTTGGCTCATAAATAATGGTGCAATAAACATGGGGGTGCAGATGTTTCTTCCAGATAGTGAATGCTTTTCCTTTGAATAAATGCTCAGCAGTGGAATTGCTGGCTTATATGGTAATTCTATTTTCACTTTTTTGAGGAGCATTTATAGTGTTTTTCATAGTGGCTGCATTGGTTCCTCCAATTTACATTCCTACCAGCAGTGTAAAAGGGTTTTTTGTTTTGTTTTGTTTTTTCCTCTGTATCCTTTCCAGCACTTGTTGTTTTGCCTTTTTGGTAGGAGCCATTCTAACAGGTGTGAGGTGATATCTCATTGTGGATTTGATTTGCATTTCCCTGGTGCTGAGTGATGTTGAGCACCTTTTCATGTACCTTTTGTCTATTTGAATATTCTCTTAATGTATTTTCAGGTCCTTTCCCCATTTTAAAATTGATTTATTTTGTTTTTTGCTATTGAGTTGTATGTATCAAATATATGTATGTATTAAATATGTATTAAACACATAAATTCAATACAGAAATGAAATTTATGTGTTAATATACATAAATACAAATATGTATTAAACCTTTATCAGGCAGGTGTAGACTTTACAAATATTTTATCCCATTTCATAGGTTGCATTTTCATTTTATTGATTATTTCTTTTGCTGTGCAGAAATTTCTATACTTTGATGTAGTCACTTGTTTATTTTTTATTTGGTTGCCTGTGCTTTTGGTGTCATATCCAGGAAATTGCTAACAAGGCTCACATCAAGTTGCTTTTTTCCTGTGTGTTTTTTCTAGGAATTTCATAGCTCTGGACTTATGTTTATGTCTTTCATCCATTTTGAGTTAATATTTATGAATGGTATAACATGGGTATGTAGTTTAATTCTTTTTCAAGTGAATATAAATTCTACCAACACCATTTATTAATAAGATTACCGTTTCTCCCCTGAGTATTCTAGACAACCTTTTCAAATATTAGTTGACTGAATATGCATGGGTTTGGTTCTGTGCTCTTGATTCTGTTCCATTGGCCCATGTGTCTGTTTTTATGCCATTATCACTCTGTTTTGATTACTTATCACTTTATAATATAGTTTAAAATCAGGAAATGTGATGCCTCTGGCTTTGTTCCTCTTTCTCAGGATTGCTTTATTTGTTTTTTGTGGGTTTTGTTTTGTTTTGTTTTGTTTTGTTTTTTGTGGTTCCAGGCATATTTTAGGGTTGTTTTTATATTTTTCTAAAAAAATTGCATTGGAATGTTGATTGGGATTGCTTTGAATCTAGAGATGGCTTTGGGTAGTGTGGACATTTTAATAAAATTGATACTTCTAATCCATATATATGGGATATTTTTCCATTTCTTTGTGTCTTCAATTTCTTTCATCAATATCTTGTAGTTTTCAGGGTGGAGGTCTTTCACCTACTTGATTACATTTATTTTAATTATTTTATTGTTTTTGATGCTATTGCAAATGGCATTGCTTTCATTATTTCATTTTTAGATAATTTGTTGTTAGTGTATAGAAACTACTATTTTTTGCATGTTGATTTTGTAAACTTTAACTTTACCAATTTGTCGATATATTTAAATGATTTTTAGTGAAGTCTTTAGGGTTTTCTATATATAAAATCATGCCATCTGCAAAGAAAGACAATATTACTCCTTCCTTTCCAGTTCTGATTTATCTATATCTATCTATCTATCTATCTATCTATCTATCTATCTATCTATCTATCTATCTATCATCTATCTTTCTTTCTATCTATCATCTATCATCTATCATCTATCATCATCATCTATTTATCTATCTATATTTGCCTAACTGCTATGGCTAGAACTTCATGTTGAATAGTACTGATGGGAGTAGGTACCCTTCTGTTGTTCCTGCCCTGAAAGGGAAAGTGTTCAGCCTTTCAGCTTTAAGTATAATGTTAGCTGTGGGCTTGTCCTATATGGTCTTCATCATACCTAAGTTGTTGGAAGTTTTTCTCATGAATGGATGTAGAATGTTGTCAAATGCTTTTCTTCTACTATTGAAATGATCATATGATTTTTATCTTTCATTCTAATTAATGTGGTGTGTAATATTTGTTAATCTGCATATGTTGAATCATCCTTGCTCCTATGAATGAAATCCACTTGATTATAGTGTATGATATTTCTAATGTGCTGTTGAATTTGGTGTGCTGGTATTTTGTTGAGGATTTTGCATCATATTCATCAGGAGATAGCCTGTAGTTTTGTTTTCTTGTAGTATCCTTTTCTAGCTTTGGTATCAAATGCTTATCGTATAAAATGAGTTTGGGAGTGTTCCTCCTCTTCAATTCGAGAATTTTCCTCCTGTTATCAATTTCTAGTTTCATTAAACTGTAGTTGGAAGAAAAAAATGTGTGTATGATGTTAATTCTCTCAAATTTCTTTACTCCATTAAGTTGACAGCATTATCAATGTTTACAATTATCCAATTAGATATACAGAAAGTAAACTTTTTTAAAAGAATATTTACATATTTGAGAGAGAGAGCAAGCACAAGTACACAGAGTGGGGAGAAGGGATATAGGGAGAGAGAGAGAGAATCCCAGGCAGACTCCATGCTAATAGGGAGCATGACTCGAGGCTCGATCTGAGGACGCTGAGATCATGACCTAAGCTGAAACCAAGAGTCAGATACTTAACCAACTTTATCACCTGGGTACCCAGGAAGTAAAGTTTTAACCCATTTTCTCCTAAAGATTATAGGATATAACATGGATCATTTCTTGAATTTTCTGTAGTGAATTTCTTCAGTGTTTTGGGCCTCTCCTTTTGTTTGTATTTACTGTAGAAACATGTTGGATAATCCTATTTGAAAATGTACATTTGCTCCATTACCACTCTTTCAAGAGTTATCTTAAAAGCTATCAAAGAAAAGTTAAGCATTAAAAGTTAAGAGTTATCACCTTCCCAAATTTTTGGAAAATACAAACAAAAAAAAAGTACTTGTGTGACTGGGACTTAGGAAAGAAAGTTACCTGGTGTTTAGCATTCTCAGAGGACTTTTAATAGCATAGGTTATTGATAAAAAGAGAAAACCCTTCTGCATTTATTGCCTTTTCACAGTGTAATTGTTAACCTCCAACAAAACATTATTTGTGGTTATTCTTTTCTCCTGAGGAATACTAGGGAATAATTGAAATTTTCAAGCTTTATATGAAGGAAGAATGTTTTCCCTGTTATTTTATGACTGATTTTTCTCATCATAAAAAAATAAAGTGGACATTGCTGAATTTTTTTTTTAAACTTTGAAGCGTAGAAAGAAAAAAAAAAATCCCTGTAGTTCTACCTACCAGAGATAATACCGTTAAACTTTCATTTCCTTTTTTTTTTTTCCCCTAGGGAGAGAGTGAGAGTGGGAGGGGCAGAGTGAAGATGAGTGGAGAGGGGCAGAGAGAAAATCTTAAGCACCCGCTGAGTAGCCCAAGAGGAGCTCGATGTTGTGACCCTGAGATCATGACCTGAACCAAGGCCACTCAGGTGCCCTAAAGTTTCCTTTCCTTCTAAGCAGCTCACTGCCCTCAAGCACTCTCTGCTCCCCCACCCGACCAAGCCACAGGACCCTTTTATAAACTCCTGTGCCTGAGACTCTGCAGGCACCAACTTGGTGCCTTGTAGTTTCCATCACAATTTTTCCCCCATCTCCTTGTTATCCTTCTGACAATAGGGAAAGAGTGTATTGCTGGGGATGCTGTTGGGCAGATCAACTTTCATCCCTTGGGAATGTAGAACCACCCCAGGAGGGGGTACCTGCTGGTTGATGCAGGTCTTAACCTTTTGGGGGGCTTATATTAGATTGTTTCCTTTAGGAGGGCCTGGCTGGCTCAGTCCTTAAGTGTCTGTCTTCCGCTCAGGTCAGGATCTCGGAATCCCCAGGGTGGAGCCCCACATAGGGCTCCCTGCTCAGCAGGAAGCGTGCTTCTCCCTCTCTCACTCCCCCTGCTTGTGTTCCCTCTCTAGTTGTGTCTCTCTCTGTCAAATAAATAAATAAATAAAATCATTTTAAAAAGAAAAAAAAAAGATTGTTTCCTTTGCTCTCGATTTCAGCTTACCTTCTCATCATCGTCCTTTGGGCCCACCCCTGCACTCCATGGTTTTGTTTTGTTTTGTTTTGTTTTGTTTTGATGTTATTTATTTATTTGGCAGAGAGAAACACAGCTGAGAGGGAACACAGCAGGGGGAGTGAGAGAGGCAGAAGCAGGCTTCCTGCCAAGCAGAGAGCATGATTCAAGGCTCGATCTGGGAACTCCAGGACCATGACCAGAGCCAAAGGCAGACCCCCAAGGACTGAGCCACCCAGGCATCCCCACCCCATGGCTTCATAGCCTGTTAACTGCTATGGCTATCATTGAACTCTTGGAAACCTAGCTTAAAAACGGTGTTTGGACAGATGCATTCTGTGCACACTGCCTTCCTTCTGATTCCTGAAAGTGAACTTATGGGGGTGACCGATGAGGAAGTAGTAATTATTCTTATGTCTCTATACGTAGTGCCAAATTACTTCCTTATTAGTGAGTGTACACTCCATATTGATAATAAAATTTTGTCTGTTGTCTTTTTATGCAAGAATTTACCTAGTTTATTTCTGTCTTTAAAATGTTTTTATTCAGATTTTACTGAGTTCTAATCTTCCATTTGTTTTTTGGCAAATGTCTTCCACTGCTTTTATGATTGCAGAAGTTCTATATACAGTCTCAAGAGGCTCTGTGATTTCCATATACTTCCTGTTTTCTTTTGGGTTTATTTAATTTTGTCTATTTTATTTATCTAAAATTTTGGCATATAGTCCAATGTGGTGCAGTGACACAATTATTTTAAAATTTCCAAGCAGGGGTGCCTGGGTGGCTCAGATGGTTGAGTCTGCCTTCTGCTCAGGTCATGATCTCCATGTCCTGGGATCAAGCCCCATGTTGAGATCCCAGCTCAGCTGGGAGTCTGCTTCTCCCTCTCCCTCGGTCTCTTCCCTTGTTTGTGCTTTCTCACTCTCTCTCTCAAATGAGTAAATAAAATCCTTAAAAAAATAAAATAAAACACAATTTCCAAATAGATAATTATTCCAACTTGAAACACTGGGAAACCCAGATCTAGGTCAGTTCAAATCTTCTATCTAATAAAGTAGAAGTCACACTCTGTCGAGCTCTGCTGTGCGGACCGTGGCTCGTACACACGTAACAAAACCCAGCTGCAGTTTCAGCTGTGACTAAGGAAAGACTGTTTTAGAGGCTGGTTAGTTAGCTCATGGTAGTAATCGACTCCCTTGAATGACATGATAACGAAAATTCCTGGAAGCTCTACCAACATAGTTGGTAGAATCATAAAACTGCCCTAGATGAGAAGGCATTGGAAATGAGAATAAACATAAATGCTTGAACTTATATATAAAAAGAGAATCAACAATATTTCCTTTGAATGTCCCAATGAATAATCAAAAAGCAAGATAACAGGCAAAAATTCATTCAAGCACTCTTCTAGAGTTGTCTGGGCCCATAGATGCCATTATGTTGATGTAGTTTATAACCATGTAGCTGTTAACCTACATCCCTGCTCTGTTCCAAGAGTCTGTGTTCTTAGAAAAGGCATCATCTCACTCTCCTCATATGTCTCCTTGTATGAGTTAGTGTGGGATGGGGGCCATGGAGACAGTCAACTATTTGGGTTATTATCTCTACCATTATGATGATCCAATGATGCTGGTCAATGCAGGAGGCTAAGATCGGGACCAAGAAGACTTGATTTAAAATCCCAGGGTAGGGCTCAGAGTCATCAATGTTTCCTAGAGTTCCCAGTGATTCTTATGACCGCATATGTGTGAAAACCACAATAGCAGGGTCTGCCTTTAAGAGATATATTCAGTTTCATTTATTAAATGATTTTTGTTGATTCTTCACTGTTTTAATTCATATGTTTTTGATATGCTTTATTCATCTCATAGAGTAAGATTTATTTTGGTTCCTTTAATTTACAATTTCAAAACGTGCTTTGTCTTGTGGATGAATTTTACAATAATTTTTTTTAAAGATTTTATTTATTTATTTGACAGAGAGAGACCACAAGTACGCAGAGAGGCAGGCAGAAAGAGCAGAGGAAACAGGCTCCCCGCTGAGCAGAGAGCCCGATGTGGGCCTTGATCCCAGGACTCTGAGATCATGACCTGAGCCAAAACAGAGGCTTTAACCCACTGAGCCACCCAGGTGCCCGAATTTTATAATAATTTTTATGGGAATTAAATTTAATTTATAATAGTGCCGGAATTGTCATTTTAAAAATATTTTTATGCCTTTCAGAAACATGACAGATTAATGTTCGGTAAGGATTTCTCTTATTTTTCTAAGTGCAGTTATGTTATTTTCTTTGTAAAGTACTATAATACTTTAACTTATTATTAGTTATCTTACATTTTTAGTCACTACTGTGAATGTATTTTTGTTTTACTTTTATATTTTTTTAACATCTTTAGTTTGGTTACTGTTACTATACAAGAAAGTAATTGCTATTTTGTCCTAAGTGTTTTAATATTCTCTACTCAAGCAGAATATATTTTAAATTTTCACTAACTTTTTTTTGGATTTCTCCAAATAATTATATATATATATATATATATATATATATATATATATATATATATATTTGAAAATTCCTTTTGGTTTTCATGTGCAGACTACTTATGACAGGTTTTATTTTATTTTTTTAAGATTTTATTTATTTGACAGAGAGAAACACGGCGAGAGAGGGAACACAAGCAGGGGGAGTGAGAGAGAGGGAGAAGCAGGCTTCCTGCCAAGCAGAGAGCAGGATGCAAGGCTCAATCTGGGAATTCCAGGATCATGACCTGAGCCAAAGGCAGATGCTTGAGGATTGAACCAGCCAGGCACCCCATATGACAAAATGCTTGGGTGAAACCGCATTCTTTGTTTCTGTATTTGGATATTGGTTTCTTGAATGTGTTCAGTCTCTGAAAATTCATCAGAATATATACTTACAATCTATGCTTGTGCCCCACACCCAGTGCTCCATGCAATATGTGCCCTCCTTAATACCCACTAACAGGCTCACCCATCCCCTCAGCTCCCCCCCCCGCAAACTAACCTCAGTTTGTTTCTCAGAGTCCACTCTCACGCTTTGATAACTTTTTAAGAAGTTCTCATCAAATGTTGTACTCCTATAAAAAAGGCAGAGTGTGTAAGAAGTATCTGGATGCTCACTAAAAACGTAAACGCTTGGTTCCACTGCCTCAAAGATTCTGTTTCAGGAGAAGTAGAATGGGCATGAAGCACATGGTTTTGCTGAGTACCCAGGTGATTCTCAGGAAGCTTCCAGTACATATTAAGAATGTTCCTGAGTACATTGTTTTCAGTACTTCATAGTATTTAGTGTTTCAGTAAGAAACTGAGATCTCTGTCTTTCCTTTTCGACTTCCTAATCTTCTTCTTTTTTTTAGATTTCATTTTATTTATTCAGTGTTCCAAGATTCATTGCCCATTCCCCACACCCAATGCTCCATGCAATACATGCCCTCAGTACCCACCACCAGGCTCTCCCATCCCTCCACTTCCTTCCCTCCAAGACCCTCTATTTGTTTCTGAGTCCAAAGTCTCTCATGTTTTGTTTCTCTCCCCAAATTACCCTACTTCCCATTTCCTTTCCTTCTCCTGCTGTCCTCTATATTACCCCTTATGCATCGCAAGTAAGTGAAACCATGTGATACATGACTTTCTCTACTTGGCTTATTTCACTCAGCATAATCTCTTCCAAACCGTCCATGTTCCTACAAAAGTTGGATATTCATCCTTTCTGATGGAGGCATAGTATTCCATTGTACATATGGAGCACATCTTTATCCATTCATCTGTTGAAGGGCACCTTGGCTCTTTCCACAGTTTGGCGATTGTGGCCATTGCCGCAATGAACATTGGGTGCACATGGCCCTTCTTTTCACTACATCTGTATCTTTGGGGTAAATGACCAGTAGTGCAATTTCAGGGTTATAGAGTAGCTCTATTTTTAAATTTTTAAGGAATCTCCACTCTGTTTTCCAAAGCAGCTGCACCAACTTGCATTTCCACCAAAAGTATAAGAGGGTTCCCCTTTCTCTGCAGCCTCTCCAACACTTGTTGTTTCCTGACTTGTTAATTTTGGCCATTCTGACTGGTGTAAGGTGGTATCTCAGTGTGGTTTTGATTTGAATTTCTCTGATAGCTAATGATGATGAACATTTTTTCATGTGTCTGTTAGCCATTTGATGTCTTCTATGGAGAAGTGCCTCTTCATGTCTCCTGCCCATTTTTTGATGTGTTCATCTTCTTTTTGGATGTTGAGTTTGAGTAGTTCTTTATAGATCTTGGATATCAGCCCTTTGTGCGTAGTGTCCTTTGCAAATATCCTCTCCCATTCCATGGGTTGCCTCTTTGTTTTGTTGACTGTTTCCTTTGCTGTGCAGAGATTTTTATTTTGATGAAGTCCCAGAATTTCATTTTTGCTTTTGTCTCCTTTGCCTTTGGAGACATGTCTTGAAAGAAGTTGCTGTGGCCAATGTCAAAGAGGTTACTGCCTATGTTCTTTTCCAGGATTTTGATGGATTCCTGCCTCACGTTGAGGTCTTTCATCCATTTTGAGTTTGCCTTTGTGTGTAGTGTAAGAGAATGGTCTAGTTTCATTCTTCTATATGTAGCTGTCCAATTTTCCCAGCACCATTTATTGAAGAGACTGTCTTTTTTTCCATTGGATATTTTTTCCTGCTTTGTCAAAGATGATTTGCCCATAGATTTGTGGGTCCATATCTGGACTCTCCACTCTGTTCCATTGGTCTATGTGTCTGTTTTTGTGCCAGTACCATGCTGTCTTGGTGATCACAGCTTTGTAATAAATCCTGAAGTCAGGTAACACCATGCCCCAGCTTTGTTTTTCTTCTTCAGCAATTCCTTAGCATTTGGAGGTCTTTTTTGGTTCCATATAAATTTGAGGATTGTTTGTTCCAACGATTTGAAAAATGTTGGTGGAATTTTGATTGCAATGGCATTGAAAGTATAGATTGCTCTGGGGCAGTGTCGACTTCCTAATCTGTGACCAGAGACTTGTGCCTTATTGGTAAATACAGAAGGAACAGGAAGAGTAGGAGGCAGGTGGAGGCAGCCTGTGGATAAAGCTCAGACTTCTCAAATGTAGCAGCATCTGAGAAACAGGTCATGGAGGCCGATGTGGATGCTAAGAGAGGAGGGTCCTTTCCTTTCACTTCCCAGATCAATGCTGCAGCTACTGTGTTTTAGAACCTGAAGGAAGCCTGTGTAGCCTGATTGAATTCCTCAGTACTGATCTGTTTACATTCATCTGACTGGAATTCATCCTGATCTCCTGCTAATAACTTCCTTTGTTCAGAGTCTCCCATCTCTCCCTCCAAGCCTTGGTCTGTGTTTTAGTCAAGAGTTAGGCTAGGCATACTGGGAAACAGAAGTCTAGAATCATAATAAAGTAGAAATTTCAGGGGAACAATTTTCATAACATCTTTCTTCTTCCTTGAAAATGTCACAATGGCTAATCAAAACAAAATTTACCAGAACAGTTGTAGAAGTGGATGGCTGTAAATATAAATATATAGTTTATACTGTGGAAAGAACTTACACCTTGGAGCCCTAACACATTAATCTCCTTGGAGCCAGATACAGTGCAGTTTAGAAATTTTCAACAGAATTGTCAACAAACTATGAAGATTGACTTCTATAGTTTCACATGCTCCTTAACTAACATTTATATGTCTGGTTAGAATTCTGAATAGCATTTTCCTGCATAGTTTTGAATTATGAGACGGGCATTGGATTTGGAGTTCACAAACATGTATCCTGTGTTTTGAAATAATTATATAATATCATCTATGTATATGGGTAAGTATACAAACAAACATACATTTAAATATTTGAAGCAACTCCTATTTACTTAGCTTTATGGATACCACATTGCTTCCTTTGGTTGAAAAGAAAAGTTAAATGTGTTTATCTTTAGTGATCCTGAGTTAGTGAAAGCATAAACATTTACAGTTTTCACAAACAAAACTGGAGAGGCAGATCTGAAGATTTGAGGAATACAGAGTGAATACTGACAGTCAAGTCATGGAAAAGTACAAGTTCTAGAATATCCAAGGAAGTCTGAGAAACAAACATTTAGCTCAACAGATTTGATCCCAAGGAGACATTAAGACATTTTTTGACATTAAGAAGGAAACCACAGTTTGATTCTCCCTGCTAAGGAAATAAAGGAGAAAGTTATCTTACTTTCTGGGAGGTAAACAGGATAACAACGAGCAGAGAGGATAAAAGGTGTGCAGTCTGCTTTTGAACTTAGGAGCAGAAATGCATCTCCAAACCTATTATTAATGTTATCCATCCATATAATAAAAATGTAGTAGCCTGCCTAGAGAAGGCATAGAGGATACGAAGACAGTAAGTCCCACAACTCAAGGGACTTACAAGTTGGAGGAGATAAATAGATAAGAACATAAAGTTTAATAGCCTCTGCAATAAAATCCCACTTAGCGAAAAAGGCAGTCTTAGTATTTGTTTTAAAGCCTAACTGTCAGTATTTTATAAAGCTCCCAGGCCATTCTAATATGCTTTCACAGGTAAGAACAGTTGTGTAAGTAGGGTCATTTAAGGGTTATTTCCAATGGTTATGGCTCCAAGGTAATGGGAAGTAAAAGAGCAAGTTATATCTCTGGTATGGTAATTTTTGTTGAATTCATTGGACATATTTTCTTTGTCATTTCTTGATTTATGAAATTGGTAGTAGATCCTGGTTTTTCTTCTAATTTGTCCTAAGAATTCTTGTTGTCTCAAGTAATTTTCAGCTCATAAATTTGCCTACAACAATCTTTCCAAAGTCTTCATTGTATGCATTAGTACATGTACATAGAGTACACCTCTATGAAATGAACACTCGGTAACGGAGGAATGAGCTCACTAACGTAAATAAATCAGAATGAAAACACTCCATGGTTTCTAAAATGGTAAGTCAGTGTCATAAACTCTTCATGACCCTAAGCAATCAGATACCTTCTACTTAGGAATAGATTAAAGTTAAATCTGAGAATTTGAAACAGCTAACCCAAACAATACGTATCTGAGAATACTGTCAAGAATGAAGACGTGGGTACATTAAGCCATGGTTCATTTAAAGGGTTTTTGGCTGGGGATTGATTACTCAAAACTTTAGAAGACATTCATTGACTGTTCTTGGGAAAATTCTATCTCACCTCAGGGGCAGCCGCTGCGATTTTTACTTCTTCTTGCAAGTTGTCATCTTTCCCTTTTCACTGGTCTCTCCACCAAGTTACAAACATTTTCCCTCATCTGTTCTCTAGAAGAGAGAACAGAGGCTGGGGGGGCGG
Organism: Spilogale gracilis; assembly: GCA_004023965.1. Classification (NCBI taxonomy): domain Eukaryota; kingdom Metazoa; phylum Chordata; class Mammalia; order Carnivora; family Mephitidae; genus Spilogale; species Spilogale gracilis. Next base: position 13,963 of record PITA01019153.1, on the reverse strand, counting down.
GGGGGGATGGAGAACCCAGTGCTTGTTATGTGGCCCATTTTTCATCAGCTGTGTAACATCTTGTTCTTTCTGTAACTGGCTTCAACCAATTTATCCATGTCTTTAAGGACTAGTTTCTTCCTCCATGAACCCTTTCCTTTATCCATGTATTAAAAGCAAGGTAAATTGTGGTATTAGCACAACAGAAAATGAAAAGAGAAACTCTATTCAATGTAAAAGTTTGATGGCCAGCCCACTGTTCAAGGAGATCAGGATTCCTCTAAATAAAAAAAAAAAAGAAAAAGAAAAAGAAAAGAAAAAAAGCCATGGAACTAGAAAAAAGAAAAAAAAAGGAAAAAGAGAACAACTTTATCTCTTTTTGTGTGTGTCTAGTGTTTCCATTTCCAACAAGATCCCAAGAATTTTTAGGCTCTTACCACACAGATTATTCTCTTCTGCTGGAAAACCAATGGATTCCTCCTGGTAGAAAGTGTTTCCTAATATCTATACTTATCTCCCCCAATATCTAATCTTCAACCAATTCTGAAGTAAATAAATCTGCTTTGCTGCATCACAGCTGGAGTCCCTGAATTAGCTCAGCTCAGTCAGGACCAAGACTTTCTGCTAAAAAATACCACCCTCCAGTAAGCCTTATCTTTCCTCCATCTTGGAACTCTCCAGACCTCAGTAATAAAATGTGCAACTGCAAAGCAGAACAACACTTTGTTTTGTATCCTTTCCTGGAGCACTTGGGCATGGTGTTCTTACACCTGAGCTTCATGGGGGGAAGTTATGGTGTTTGCTGCGAGCTTCCCCCTTCTACATTTCTTCCTGCTTTAATCGTGTTGAACGATGTGTGAGCCCTGATGGCAGCTTTGCTACGACCTCTGGGTTCTTCTCCATCTGTTATCATCCCAACCTGTCATTTAATCAATTAGCCTATCTTTGGAAGAGATTTCTCTTCTAGCTTATTGGCTAGGATTTTTGTTTCACCTTTCTCCAAATCCTGACTTGACTATAAGACGAAGTGTATTGCTATGTGATTCTTTTTCTCTTGGAGTCACTAAGGAACCTCAGTTCTAAGAGAGGGTGTTCAGAGATAAAAATTTCTAGACTTTTTTAACCTTTGGGTCTGGAATATTTCCATGAGGTTTGATCCACCTTTGTTTAGAAGGTGATGTTACCCTCGTGTTACAAGTTTGTTGACAAGATACAATAATCACCGGTTGAACACAGTTTATAACACTTAGCCATAATGCTCATCAAACCAATCAGGTGAGACTTTAGAGAACACATGGAATTTTGTTGGGCTTGTTGTGGGGGGGTTGTTGAAATCCAGGAGCCTCGGTATATATGGCACAAATCTCAACTTAGCTCTAAATCTCATCCTGCAGTGATAAGCTAATTCATACTCTTCCCTGTTGAGACCTAAAATCTGGACTGACATGCAACAAAAAGGTCTCTCTTCAAAGATTTAAAAACACATCTATACAGTGATACTCTGCTTATTTTTGCTCATAAGTGGTACTTAGACACTGTATTAATGAAAAAACTCCCCATAGCTGGGTTGTGCTAGCAACTGTGTTCGAGCTGCTCTGAACTTCCCTGTTCAGAAAGTCCCCATCTTCTGATGCTTGATCCCAAATAGCAGTCCTTGGTATTTTTGTTTTTCTCAAGTTTGTTTTCTGCTCCAGGCCCTGTGTGATGAAGATTGGGAAGTATCACTATTTATTCCTTCTACCACTACTGGTCCTAAGCAGCAGAATAGAAACACAACGATAGCAGATAAGGCTCAAAGTATTGGCTTTATTAATAGCTGGGAAGTATTCCCTAACCCCCAAATACAGAGCTACTGGAAAGTGCTGCTTGTGTTAAAGCATGTGCCAGTAGCTTTCTTCTCTTGATTTCTAGCCGGGCCTGCCAGGGGCTGTGAGGTCTATATAGTGGTTTGCAAACTTGAGTGTGCATCAGAATCACCTGGAGGGCTCCTTACACCCCCCCCCCCCAGCATTTTGGGGCGGAGGTCTGTAGCAGGAATAGAGAATTTGCATGTCTAACAAGTTCTCAGGTAATGCTGGTGTTGCTGGTTTGGGAGTTATAGGCTGCAAACAGCTGATTTACTCTGTGGCAGGTGAAGAGTTAGGCTGATCAACTACCCCCATTGCAGCAGTATGAGATGAGGTCTGAATCAGTTTTCCAATACAATAACCCTGCCCACTTCCACCCTCCAGGGCACAAAGCCCAGTGGATACCAGATTCAATCAATTTTGCCCATCAGCATGCTTGCTTTAAATCTTAACATGTGGGGGGTAGGGAGGAGGAAGTAAATTGTAGGAACGACAAGAAAAGCCAAAGATACACGGTGAAGTTTTCCCTTTTTCTGAGGCATGGTTGCTATTTTGAGGAGAAGAGAAAGGTGAAGTGAGGGCTTTTCCTTAATAATTAAGAGTAGTGATCAAAAACAGTTTGCTTCTTGAGGAATTAGGTGTGGGAGGATCCCAGAAGAATATAAATTTCGGAGGTGCTGAAATGTTTGATTGTCCTGGCTAAGGAGATAAAGAAGAAAGGTACCTCAGTTTCTGGGACGGAAACAAGATACCATTTTGACGAGAACACTGGGCTACTTAACCGTTTTGTGATGAGTGGATGTCGGGATTCCAGAACACGATAGGACTCGGTGACTACAGGATTACAGAAAGGTAAGATTTTTTTTGCTTGAGGGTGTTATGCTGGAATTTATTAGACGCGTGGTTGGGAAAGACACTTAATTTTCTTAAGCTCCTGTTTTCTCATGTAAAAAATGGGAATAGCCTTGCTCTGAGGAAGGTACTTTTGTATATTAAGTAAAACAATGCTTTAAAATGCCGAGTACACTGCTTGGTCTGTAATACACTTCATAAGTGGCAGCTACTTAAGTAGTAAATTAATGATGTATGAGAAGCTAAACAAACAAAAAGAGTTGTAAGCGGAGTGTACTAGTTTTCTAATGAGGTTTTAAAAATTACTGCAAACTTACTGTGCTAAATCAACACACATTTATTCTTACAGCTCTTTAGGTTACAATTCTGAGACCCGTCTTCCTGGGGTAAAAGCATTGTGAATAGGGCTGTATTCTCTTTTGAAGGCTCCAGGGGAGAACTTATCCACTTTCCATGTCCAACTTTTAGAGGCTGTCAACATTCTTTGGCTAATGGCCTCTTTCTTCCATCTTCAAAGCCTACAGAAGAATAGGTCATTACATACTTTTTTGGATTCCACTTGTCTTCTTCATAATGTGATTACATTGGGCACATGCAGGTGGTTTAGGATTATTTTAAGGTCAGCTATTAATATCCTTAATTTAAACTGCTACTTCACCTGCCTTGAAGTTTAACGTCATAATAGGTTCTGAGGACAAGAGGTCATTATTTTTAGGGGGGGGGGCATTATTTTGCTTTCCACAAGAGGGAAAATTTATTTTCACTGTGTTCCATGAAGATGCATTAGAGGCATGAAATTTTAAGCATTTTTTCATTCTCCAGCACATTTTAAATATTTTTCCTTATTTCACTGATCACTGGAAATAAAAGAAAAATGAGTAAGAGTATTTCTTTTAACAGGTTAGGGTCCACTAGTGGAATGTAGACTATACATAAGAGATATAGTGAAAAAGTGTAGTGCTGGAGCCAACGGAAGACCCGATAAGGAAGTGGCACATTCTAGTGAGAGTGAATTTGGGAGGATTTCAGGACAGGTTAAAGAGGAAAATTCTTGAGTCTTGGAATTTGTTGATCCATAGAGTGGGGAGGCAAGAAAACATTAGTCAAAGGATGGAGAGACAATATAACGACCTAGTGTAATGAGGAGTGCAGGGAATATACAAGAAGTTTGGCACATCAAGAACATGCAGAGAGACAAAGCTGGAAAGATAGTGAGAGTTGAGATTTTGATACCTATTTAACTAGGGCTCTTTTGGCAAAACCTTGCATTTGCTGAATTACAGCAGTTTGGCTTTATCTTAAAGCCAGTGGAGGATAGTCATGCTACTTAGGATGAAGTCAGATAGAGAAGTTCTCAGATTCCATCTGAGGTTTCACCTGGTGACCGTGATCTCTCACCTGATGCAAATCCTTTAATTACTCAAGCCAACCATATGATATGTTGTTGGTTTTTGTTTTGTTTTTTTTTTTTGTTTTGTTTTTGTTTTTTTTTTTTTGTTCCAGAGATAAGGTAAAGGAAGCCCTGCCCCTGGCCTTGGGGATTCTCAAGACAGAATATAATTATGGCATTTGTGATAAGTAATGGAAATGAGATGTCCATGGTGCTTATTTGGCCTTATCACCCAGTGTTTGTGATCTTCCCATGTGTGTATTGGTTTTTCGTCTTTAACACTCTCAGTGTCTTTGAAAGCAGGGCCTTTGGCATAGCAGTTGCTCAGAGAAACAGTATTAACTCTCTTGCTCCTTCATTGGACATAACATGGGGAATAGCTGCCATGGATGGCTTTGCACATTTTTCTAAATGGAAAATTGTTTAAAGAAATGATTCTATCATTTCTCAATCATGGTAAATCATGGTTTGGATTTTAGCATCTGTCTCAACACAACCGCTTAAAAATGTCTTTTCCCTTTTCTCTCCCTAATACCTAAATTTGCAAGTTGTTTTTCCCTGAACGATAGTTTTGAGAAGTGTAGTGTCTGTGAGCCCAGTTGCACTCTTGTGCTGCCTTGAAAGGGATCTTGGATATTTTTGTTAGATGTTAAAATAAAACACTATGATACCTCTGAACTTCTTATCTGACCTGCCAATGCCAGAAACTGCCTCCTTCCTAGGACAGACCCGCATTGAGAATTTTTCTTCAGATTCATGTTGACATTCTTTTATAATGGACAGATGGGAGAAGGGGAAGACTCCATTGGTCTTGATGATTTGTTATAAAAATAACTCATCGGGGATACCCTTCTTCCCCACTAGTTATTGTGACTTCTGATCTACTGGTATTCATTACACTCAGAGAAGGCTGTGCAACCTGTCCATGCTTCTCTACCTGGTTACTATCAGTGAAGATTTGAGTGCGCACATAGACTACACACATAGTCCTTGAGCCTAAAAATAAGCAGGACTCCTTGACTCAAGTGGATATTTATCCCAATTTACCCTAGAGTACATACAGAAACTTTGAATTATCCCATGGTTCAGTCTTACTAGTATTTGCAGAAATCTTGTTTTCTCCTTTGGCTCTGTCATCTAGTGCAGCAGTGCATTCAGGGTCCCCTAAGAAATACCATGAACTGGATTTTTTTTTTAAAGATTTTATTTATTTATTTGACAGAAACACAGCTAGAGAGGGAACACAAGCAGGGGGAGTGAGAGAAGGAAAAGCAGGCTTCCCACAGAGCAGGGGCTTGATCTCAGGTCTCCAGGATCATGACCTGAGCCGAAGGCAGTTGCCTAACTGAGCCACCCAGGTGCCCCGAACTGAGTGGTTTTTAAAAAAATACATAGATGCCCCCCCCAAAAGGCATACACACACACACACACATTTTTTACATACAAAATATATATACAAAATAAATATATTTTTTGTGTAGTTGAGGAGGCTAGGAAGTCCAAGATCAAGGCACAGGCAGAGTGGGTTTGTGGTCTGAATCTACTTCCTGGTTCATTGTGTCCCCAGCGAGCTCTGTGGTTTTCTAAGGGCAGTGATGTCACTCATGAAGCCTCTACCCGGACAGCCTGAGCACCTCTTGAGGGCCTCACCTTCTAATACTTCATCTTCAGGGGTGGGTGGGTAGGAATTTACCTTATGAATTTTGGAAAGACACGGTCATTGCATTGCATTCTTCCTGACCCTTGTCTATGCCCCATGAGGTGGGACCTGTTGGGACTGTATCCATGTTATCCTTGGCTCTTCAGCTTTCAGTTGGCTTTAGCAAACAGAACTAGCAGATGGGATAGAGGCAGAAAAATGAAATCCAGGAACTTGTTCCTCCTGCGCTCTTCATGTGGAGTTGCTATTAGGAGGCCCTTAAAACATAGTTCTGTTCTCTTGTTTCTCTTAACTATGCCCTCATTCTACCACTTCAGTTGGCCTGAAATGTGAGTACTCTGGCCTGGTAAAAGAGCTCTGCTGTTATTATGCCCAGTTAGTTGTGTTATTCCTGAGGCTTCCGTACATACTGCCCTTGCATGCACATTTGTGGATGATTCATTACATTCTTTTATTTATTTATTTTTAAAGATTTTATTTATTTATTTGACAGAGAGAGAGAGATCACAAGTAGGCAGAGAGGCAGGCAGAGAGAGGAGGCAGCAGGCTCCCCACCGAGCAAAGAGCCCAATGCGGGCCTCTATTCCAGGACCCTGAGATCATGACCTGAGCCGAAGGCAGAGGCTTTAACCCACAGAGCCACCCAGGTGCACCATTACATTCTTCTAAAACTACCCAACATGAGCATTCCATGTGTTTTCTATACAAGCACTATTACCCAGATCCTCTTACCCTTACTCTCAGTGTGCTGCTTTCACATCTCAACTTGTCTGTCAGCCAATACAGCCGTTCTATCCAGCTTTTCCTTCCTATGTAATATAGATCTTGTGGTCTTTCCACTTTTTTGTGTGTTTTCTCCTGATTCTGGAACCATCCAGGCACATGAAGGATTTGATTCTGTCTCCTGACCTCTGAATATTACTGGATGAGAGCAAACAATTAGGTGGATTTGTGTCCCTACAAGTTCATGGTCTATATTGTAGCTGGGCTTTCAGTAACTGTCTAGTTATACTTCTCATTAAGGATGTTGGAAATTCAAATATTTGTAGTGCTGTTTTTTTCCTGCTCTGAGTTGATGATCTAATTGCTAATTTAATGGAAAAAAACTATATTTGAATTAATAATTCCCTAGCCTCCTCCCTGTGTCCATTGAAATTCTTTCCTTTTTAAAGTTTTGGTGAGTGTGAGGAAGATTTTGGAAGGTAACACAGAACCAAACCCTAAGTGGTTGAAACACAGCGCTATTTATGGACTTAAATGTGAGACTGTGAGACTGAGGCGGAAGGCTGACTTTGTTATGAAATGGACTTCATTTAATTTATCCGCTCATGCTCATATCTAATGGGAATGATAGGTCTATTTTCCTAGTAACAATCAGAAGTTTTGAGCCTGCCTCTACTGAGCTTCATTTGCGGAAACTACCCATTCCCGAACCCATCTACCACATATATATGTCATCTAGTGCAGCAGTGCATTCAGGGTCCCCTAAGAAATACCATGAACTGGATTTTTTTTTAAAGATTTTATTTATTTATTTGACAGAAACACAGCTAGAGAGGGAACACAAGCAGGGGGAGTGAGAGAAGGAGAAGCAGGCTTCCCACAGAGCAGGAAGCCCGATGATTTAAACTAATATATTAGTTTAAATCACTTAGTACCCGATCTCAGATTTGAAGACTTGTTCAAATAACCATAAGACTTGTGTTGGAAAATGTTAATACCTGGTTCAGTTGAATGAGTTTCTGAGCTAGTGGCATAGGCGATCTTAGGTCTAGTCAGTGAAGACTGAAGCAGAGTTCCTGCCTCAGGATCTAGGGCGTGTAGGTAATATTTACACAGGTTCTGACCTGGAAACTGAGGAGCACATTTCAGACTTCCCAGACGAGCACAGTGGATAGATGGGGTCATTCTCAATACCTAACCTGGAACCCTTGGTTTTGCTTAGCTAAATTGCCCTAAAGTTTTCCTCAGCCATATTTAACTGCAAGGAGTAACATGAATATTTCCTGAAGAAAAATAAATCTAATAACATTGGGTCTAAGGTGTTTTGTAGTAAATTGTTCCACAATGTGATGATTTCATTGATGGAAATTGCACCAAAATAAATTGTACTGTATGATATTATTAAGTTATTTATTTCATTTAGTACTTCTTGTTCCAACCTAATCAGTAAGACAAGATAAAAAGTGATTATTAGAGTTAGGCCAACAAAGAATCTGGTTTCTCTCATTCTATCTAGGTTGACTCCATTTAATGTGTAGCATTACTGAAAATTCAATCAAAAGTCAGATGAGTCTTGATGGTTTGTTTCAGTCTCTCTTATAAGATAATATATTAAGATTGACAAAGAGAACATCGGTAACTAGTGTCAGAACTTGGGCTTTTGTGTGGTATGCCATAGGTCTTTCCAAGGGAAACACCGAGTTCTTAATTTTACGTGTAAGTACTAAACAAAGACCTTGTGCTTCATCAGATTTCAAGCCTCTTAATGTTTCTAGTATAGTGAAGAATTTCTGAGTGGCTATGTATGTTTTTGCCTCTCAGATACTCATACTTTCTTAGTAGAGAGAAACTTAATTACAAAAACTGTATTATAGGGGCACCTGGGTGGTTCAGTTGTTAAGCTGCTGCCCTCAACTCAGGTCATGGTCCCAGAGAACTGGGGTTGAGCCCTGCATCCGGCTCCCTTCTCAGCGGGAAGCCTGCTTCTCCCTCTCTCACTCCCCCTGCTTGTGTTCCCTCTCTCGCTGTGTTTCTTTTTGTCAAATAAATAAATAAAATATTTAAAAAAAAACCAAAACCAACAAAAGCTGTATTATAATCAAGTTTTCCATCTAATTCTGAGTCAGTTACCTAGTTTCTCACTGACTTGGAATTTTTGACTAAGTTTACAGTATGCAAATGAAGAGAAAGTGAAATCCTTAATAATGCAATTTACCTTTTCCCCCAAAGCTTGGTTAGAGAGGAACACCTTAAGAAATGACTGGATTGTTAGTTTATTTTTCCCCTCACTCAGGTACATCACAGTTACACATATTTCGAAGTACAAAAATACATTGAAGAATAGATGATCAGGCACCAAATCTTGGTTTTGAGTGTTGGCTTGACCACTTACTGTAAAATCTTGAAAAATTTGGGGCACCTGGGTGGCTCAGTTGGTTGGTGGACTGCCTTCGGCTCGGGTCATGATCCCGGAGTCCTGGAATCAAGCCCCGCATCGGGCTCCCTGCTAGGCGGGAAGCCTGCTTCTCCCATTCTCACTCCCCTTGCTTGTGTTCCCTCTCTAGCTGTGTTTCTCTCTGTCAAATAAATAAATAAAATCTCTTAAAAAATATCTTGAAAAATTTTACTGTTCTGGAGTTGAGTTTCTTGACCAATGAATAGTTAACTTTCTGGTTTATTATTTGTGGATGATAAAGTAAAATAATCATGTACAATGCATTAAATAATTTGTGATGCTCAGTGTAAGATTTTAATTCTAGTTGGATATCATTTCTTTTTCTTCCAAATGTCATTTCCAATATAAGAAAGTAAATTAATTATGTGGTTAATGTTTTATGGATTCAAATGCTCAGAGAAAAAAAAAAAAACTGTTTTGAAAATACCTTTGTTCCAGGACCATTTGTTCCCTCTCTAACAAAGAGATTATTCTTTTAAAATAGTGACAATACAGCTTAGCTTCCAGTTTGGGAATCACTTACCTCCTTTTGATAATCCTTTTGTGGCCAAATGAGAAATAGGGATCTGAATTAAAATTCTGAGCTCACTCACAACACAAACTGTGAACTATTTTATAGTGTAAGTCTTCAGGGTCATTCTTGGCAACTGACATTATTTAGATAATGAGACAAGAAAACGATCTTTAAATACTGGAAAGGATGTAAGCTGGACACCCTTGCTTCTTACCTTCTTAGAAACACGAATCACCTCAGAGAGATGCTTTCATTTACATACTTTAAAGAAAGCTCCATTTGTGTGCAGTCTTGATGGAAATGCTGATTAACCGCATTCTTGTAGGGAACAGATTGTTCTGTGGTGAGAAACAATTGATCCCCCCCCCCTTTTTTTTTTCTAATCGAACCGTGAATTTGATTTGACAGATTGTCATTGGACAGATCTTGTGTGGTTTTCCCCACGGCAGAGGTGACGTGCGTCAGTTAACGCGGAAGCAGCCGGCTTCGCTTCCAAGCCTGGCAGCAAGTGCTTTTAACACCTGTGTACCTACCTTTCTTCTAAATCTTAAGGAGAAACCCTGTTCCCTTGTCCTCAGGTTTCTTTTCTTCTACGAAGTATTATGAGTATGTATTTATTACTACTAGTAGTAGACATGGAGAGGTCTGGTTTGGAACCAAGCCTCCCCACATTCCAGCTGTGGAACTTGGCTTTGGGGCAAGTGTTTCCTATCCCCTATGCTCATAAATCTCGTTCAGCTTTATACTACACAAAGCAATAATGACCTCGAGACTTCGTGTGATTCATAGATTAAGTATGTGCAAAACATCGGCAGAATTATTGATGATTCAGGTGAATTTAAAAGTAGGGGTAGTCTGTTATTTAACTACTGGGTGCAGAGTGGGGTAGGGGCATGGGGTTGTACCCTAAGAGTGAGATAGTAAAGTATTGGGGGGAGGGTTTTTATCCCCATAAAATTTATGAAACTGGGAAACCTTTGTATTCTCATTGATCTCCTGGAATGCCCTCAAGTTCATTCATTTAACATATACATTCTTATTCATTTATTTAACATACAAATATGGTGAGCATTTTTTTTTTAAGATTTTATTTATTTGAAAGAGCACAAGCAGACAGAGGGACAGAGGGAGAGGGGAAAAGAAGGCTGTCTGCGAAGCAGGGAGCCCCCGGCAGGGCTCAGTCTCAGGACCCTAAGATCATGTGAGTCCAAGGCACACCCTTAACCGACTGAGCCAGCCAGGCGCCCCTGTGGAGAGCATTTTGTCTGCCTACAACTGTTAGAGTTTCTGAGTATATATCTGAACAAAACAAATGAGATGCCTCTCCACACGGAGCTTAAAATCTCTCAAGAACAAATGAAATGAGAGGGACAAAAGGGCCAGTTCTAGTTACTGAAAGAAGGGTGGGATGAGTCGAGTACCCAAAAGATAAGTGATGACAGTAAAGTTCTAGAGGATGGAATACAGCAGTCGGAGCATGATGGGGGAGTAAACAGCAGCCTAAAATACCCATGGGGAGGCTTAAAATGGTGGAAGATCCCAGCATGCTCTGATGCTGGAAAGTGGTACCCCCAGAATCTTTCTCTCTGAGGAAAGTGGAGGTGAAAAAGAAGCCCTCTGACCTCTGGTACATTTGGCTGGAGATCTTCTTTGAGCCTGGCAGGGTAAAATGTAACTTTTTGGTATATGGGCTAATGTTTCCTGCATCCTCAAACCCAATTCTCTATCTTACTTCAATTTGGGAACCAGAAACACTACACCTTGAAAATCTAGGAGCCAGCATGGAGTGTGAGGAATGGAATGGGAAACCAGACTTAAACACCTGTATGCGAAAGTCAGCCTGTGACTGAATTATGATCAAGTAAGAGGTTACCCCTGAGAGAAAAAAGGACTCTTATATAAAGAAAGCAAACCAAAAAAATAAGGCCAAATGTGTGGAAATTAGCATTCATGCAAATACTCCTATTTACGTATCACCCAGAGAAGCCCTCAAAGTTCTGCCCACTTACCTGAGGTGCCATCTCAATGGTCCCTATACCTGTGTGTCCTGTCAGCAAATCATTTCTTTTCATTGTTTATTTTCTCCATTCTTTACTTCTTTGGTTCTAATTGAGCATTTTATGTGCTTAAATTTTCCCTCCTGTCTTCATACACTAATGAAACTGTTAAAAATGGCTACCTTAGAGTTTAAATGCAAATTTTAAGCTAATCTAAGTTCACTTTCAAGTAACACCATGCTGCCTGACAAGTTGTACAGAAAACTTAAAAACTGGTATTGAAAATTTTTCCCTCTTTTCTCTTAGAACATTGGTACCATTCATGTCACTTAACTATATGTTATGGATTTGGGGCCTTGAAATGACCACTCTCACATAGCTACGGCCCTTGGAAAGCACTTGTAAAGTTAATTGAGGTCCTCTCAATCACCCAGTAGAAATCAGTCTTCCAAAAATCCAAATTTTCCCTTCTAAACTTCAGCTCTGTCCAAGTACAGGTATATTAGTCAAGGACTCGATGAGAAGATACAAGCCTGCCCCTGTGAGACAAAGCCCTGATATTCGTCTACCAAGCTGTCTCTCCCTCAAGGGTAGAATTAATAACATTTGTTGATCAGATTCTTTGATTAGCCTGACAACATCAGAATAAGTCACTGTACTGAGAAGATGGGGTAGGCCAAGGAAAGCACGTTTATCAGTGTCTCAAAGATAACACATCTGCCAATAAACAAGGTGTTCTTTTGTTGCTTTTTTACCCTTCAAGTTTTAAACAAAGTCAAGACTTCGATGGTCTAATGATTTCTTTATTGTATAGTTTATAGCCACACAGTTCACTGGGAGACACTTTACACAGGTGGGGAGCTATGCCCAGTCAGGACACACATACTCTCCCACCTGCCTCCTTGGAGCAACTCTCTTTCCTCCAGGTTCCTCCTCAAGAAGGAGACCAAATAAGTAAATAAATGAAATCAAGCAAGCAAGTAGAAACACCTTTATTCAAGCCCTCTGCTGGAACTCCACCAGGCACCCTCGTGTGTAGACCATAGTTGGAAATAGAACCTGGACTTCAGTGTCATTACCTCTGAACCTGATCCATCTCCTTTCAAGAGGACATGGTAAGGCTATCACTGATGGTCCCAGGAAGTGTTCATAAAAGCCATCTTTCAATCTGCCTCCAAAGCCATTATCATGACCCTACCCTTGGAGAACATGTGGGCAGGCAGTGGCCCTCCGCCCTGTCATGCCACAGTGCCACATCTCATGAGGGACAGGACCTTGGCACCTCGTCAGCGGCTTAGCATCCCTAGTAAGACCTCAGCTGCACCTCTGCATGGAGAGAATGATGTTACTAGGGGCTCTTTGTGCAAGTATCATATTCAAAAGCCAGTCCATACAGCCACCCCACAGACACTTGTCTGTCCTCAACGGAGGAGGAGGGGTCATTTTGAAGATGAACCACTTCCATGGGAATTCTCACTGCCAATTATCGCTAGCATTATTTTCTTGATGTCTTTGCAGAGAGATAGTCCAAGTAGGCCGAACAATGTCCACATACCATTGTCTGAGTTCTATTCTTTTTCCTGCAGATACAGATTTTTGTTTTGGAAAAATTTTTAAGTGTACATGCAAGCCTCTGGTATCCTACAGTATTCTGCCTATGAAAATATGACTAAGAAAATTAAGGTACTATATACTGGCCCCAGATGAACCTGTAACATGACAAAAGATTATTTTAACTACTGTATCTGAGATGTTAGCCACCAACACCCTCAAGTGTCTCAGAATATTTTTGCTGCAGCGCTTGGGTGGCCAACACTTACTTTCTTTCAAGAGGATGTATCCCCAGAGAGATGGCCATGAACCCACTGAGCGTATGGGCAGGATACTCCTAACAGGTAACAGATGGCAGTCCATTAGACTCTACTTTTAAAAGGAAAGTACTGGAATGATCCCCTTGTGAAGGATGTCTCAAGTTGTTACATTAGAAACAGAGAGTCAGTAATTCCCATGTACTTCCCTCCAAAGGAGCAGCTACCCCTCAGATGTGATTCACATCAGCAAGTGATGGGTCTGTCACTGCACAGCAGCCAGCACTTCTGGGAAATGAAGCAGCCACAGCAGTTGTTAAGGGGGATGTAACTCCATCATTCTGGTCTAATCGTGGAGCTCAGTGTGCTCACTTAAGGGAAAGCCCTTCACATGATCAGAATAAGGATATGCATGTGGGAGGAGTGTTCGATCCCTGAAAGGGATCTGGTTTGAGCTGAGGTAAAGAGAACAAGATTCCAGAAGCACCTTTGAAAGAATCAAGGGAGGCTTTTCCAGGCTTCACCTCCCCATCATCTCTTCTGCCCTCCTTACCACTTAACAACTACTATCAGCACCATGAATTCTAGCACCAAGGATTGTGCTTTTTCCTATGAGTCCCCTTCCCTTAACAATCTTAACATTTCAGCTGACTGTGGAATGTGTTCAGGCTATCTTGAATAATTTAAGACAGCAGACTCCAAAACTTAGCCAAGTATTGGTGACCCTAACACTCACAC